>APFE030265408.1:110824-135439 GCA_000404065.3 Pinus taeda | reverse complement strand
AAGCTGGTAGTCTCGGTTTTGAGATCCAGTGGGAAATCTCTATGTATATGTGTTTTATGCGTTATGCTCTCGCATTTTATTTTTCCTGTGATTTAGAATTCGTATGCAGGTAATTTCTGTTCGGGGTTAAAAACTACAAGAATTAGTTCCATGGAGGAACATATGAGAGGATAGGATGCATCTTAACTCATTCCTCATCCATTTTCGAGCTCATAGGAGTTGATAAGTGAGGGAACCTTCTAGATGATTCCAAATGATAAGAATATTACCCAAACCCTATGTGAATTTCACTCAAACTTGCCCAGCATAGGTGAAAGGAAGCCTAAGTGCTTTGTAGAGCACCCTGGCACGGACTTAACTGCTCTGCAGCGCACACTTACGTGGGCCTACCTGTGCTAGTCCCTCTAGAGGCCATTTCTGGATGTTTTCAAGTCATGAAATTGTCTAAGAAGAAGGAATTCAAAGGGGTGACTTGTTTAGGGCATCTAGTAACTGAAATTAGGGTTTGATGAGCCCTAAAACACTAATATAAATGATGGGATTGATGTGCCCAAATGGATCTGTAACACATTTGATTTTGGAAAGAGAGGCATCACCTATTGCATTTCTAGATCAGTTTGGTATCGGACCACAAGTTGATGAAGTACAAGATGGGCAACAAAAAGAGTATCCAAGAGATTGAAGAGAAAAATTTGGCTCTTCGAATGGATAATATAGAGTTGGGAAGGATGTTGGAGATAGCTAAAGAGGAGAAGAGGCACATGCACTTTGTATTGTAGCAAGTGCTTGATAAGTAAGTTGCAGAAAGTGCTACTCCTGCACCAACAAAAGATACCTCTAAAATGAAGCTAATATATGCTCATGGTTCAAATTGTGGTTTTGGACCATACGTAGAAGATGATGCATGTGAGTTTTTCAAACATCTCCAAGAAGCACACCCTACGACAATGGACAAGAGTGGATGGTTAGATTCATCTACATGTTGGCTATCATTGTCATCATTAAAAGTAGAAAGGATGCATGACAAGTTTAAAGAGGTAATCAATATCTCAAGTACTACTCCTTCCATTCATTTGCATAATAACTCATTTTCAACATTTGAGCAACATACCAAGGTTATAGGTATGAGGTTGCTTTTTAAGATGGGACAGTGAAGGTGGTGGTATTAGCAAAAATGGTCAAGGCATTAGCAATACGATTATGGTTGAGGAAAGACAAAAGTACCAGGGATTGGGGCATATCCGAAGGAAGTTTGGAGAATGCTCCAAAAGGCTTGAGGTGCATCAAACATCTGAGCATGAGATGTCACCACCTTGTGACAGCCATCGAGTCACGACTCTAAAGACAGGTATAGCTCTCAAGAGTGTTTTCCAATGCATAGAAATTTTGAATACTTGTGGAATCAATAACCTTGTACATTTTGTGATGCTTGTAACTATTGCGTAGCTATGTGTGAGAAACACATAGTAATGGTTAAAAGAATGAATGCAATTCTAGGCATCAAACATAACGATTTTCTTTTGCATGATAGAGCTTTTATGTCTGCAAACAAGAATAAGTTTTTATGCTCTCATTGCAAAGTGCATGGACATGGCACTGAATGATGTTGGAAGTTTCATCCAGAGCTTCGCTCAAGGAAAGGTAAGGAAATTATGTTGCATAATGCAAAAGGTAGCAAAGAGGACTCTCCTCAATCCTAAGCCACCTTCAAAACAAGATGGTGCAAGAAGAGAACCCAAAAGCATAGGAGAGGTGAGATTTAGGTAGACTTGTTGTAAATATGTTTTGTAAATTGTTTGTAAGTACTTGTTGTCATTACCTATTTAGGTACTTTTGTAAAGTGAACATCATTATCACTATGTTCAACCAGTAAATGTTTTCATTGATGTATGTATTGCCTTTTTATAAGTCCACATGTTCAAGGACTTTTTAGTGAATGTACAAAGATTGTCATTCAAATTCTGTATAGAAATTGTCACATGTTCACTGATACAAGTATTCAAGATGAAACTTGTGTGAATCAAATCTTTATTTTCAAGATTGTGTAAGATGAGTGTGCTTGTAGACAAGGCCAATATTGTCAATTGAAAATTTTGCAATTCAGATTGAGATTTTGGGTATTTCTGAATTTCAACCTCTTTATATGAACTAGGGAAGTAAAATTTTGGAGTCCAAAAGTTCCTAGTGGCGTGGAGTGATCAGGTGATCAAATTTATGCTTGAAAATGAAAGTTCCCAGAACTTGTTGCAACTAGAACCAAATCGAAGTGTCCATCGTTATAAATCTAACGATGTTTGTTTCAACTAAATCTGACACTAGGAGTTCAAGTTATAGCCCGTTGACCGTTTTCCCAAACTGGAAAAAAAAGGCAAAATTTGGGTTTTGATTGTGCTTTTTGGTTTTTGAGGACCAATAGAAAACTAACACTTAGCCTCACTCCATAGGTCGACATTGTGTAGATTTTCCATTGGTGGATGATGTGTATTGGATGGACCAATAGCAGGAAGCCACATGGGCCAATGGGAGGCAACCATGTGGCCTCCCGACACAGGTTAAACAATTTTTATGGGTCGAACAACCACCCCACGGTTGTCAAATTCATGACCTCCCACCAAAAAACTATAGGCATAACCATTACACCGCGCTATGTTACTTGACATGTGCAAAAGGAATATAAGAAGTTTATGTATGGCACATATGGGAGGAAGGGGCTAGGGCTAAGCCCTAGCCCCCTGCCATACTACACACCACAGAACCGTGGTGGAGGGAGCCAAGGGCTTGTGGCTTAGCCCCAGCCCGAAGCCACATTCATCGCCCACAACAATATGCCACAGGACCACAAACATAAGCCATAGTCAAGCTCTAACAAGTGGAGGAGCGGAGGAAGGGCCCAACCCTTTGTCTTTTGAAAGTTCATGTGTCCAAGGCGAGATGCAGAGGGCACTTGACGCAAAGGTGAACCAATAGGGAGCTAGCCCATGGTCTTATGACCCTCAATACGAACACAAGTGCAAAATGTTTTATTGCTCGTTGGAGGAGCCAAGGAAGGGGGCCAGCCCCAAGTCCTGGGGACCTCATGTGACTTCGTGTGCTAGAGAAGGTTAGGAGCCCATACCTTGAACCCGTGGCAGCATGGAACTTCATGCCTAGGTTTTAAGGGGCCTAATCAGCTAGGGTGGATGTTAAGGCCTAGCCCTTGGCCTTATAAGTTCATATGACCACAAATTTATGTCCCAAGGCATTAGAGGACAATTTAATGACCCAACAAATTTCACTTGCGAAGGGCGAATTTGTTGCTTTCAAATATTTTATGAGAGCATAAGCTTGCTTCTCAATAAGGTCATACCTTAGTTCAACATCCCTTAGAGTTTTGCTAAAAAAGGCCACGAGGTGCTCTATGCCTTCATCATTTTTCTGCAACAAAACTGCTGCCAGTGTATCATAAGAGGCAAAAGAGAAGATACAAAACTCCTTAGTGTAATCTACGCTGATTAGAGTGGGAGCTTCCATGATAGCTTGCTTGATGGCTTCAAAAGAGCTTCTTGAAGCGATTGTCCATTTTATCTCTGATCCTTTCTTCAGCATGGAAGTGATGTGCTTTACTAGCTCTACAAATTTTGGAATGAACCTCCTTACAAAGCTGATCTTACCCAGGAAGGATTGGATGCCTCGTTTCGACCTCGGGATGGACAATGTTTGAATGGCTTGAACCCTTTCTGGATCAATCTTCACACCTTCAGTGGAAACAATATGTCCCAGAAGTTTGCCTTCTTCTAGAGTAAACTGTGACTTCTTTGGATTTACTGAGATTCCGAACTGTCTGCACTTTAGGAAGACCTTCTTCAAATGATGTAAATGGTATTTGTGGCTATTGGAGAAGACTGTTATGTCATCAAGATAAATAAGGGAAAACTTGTTATTCTCTCCCACGAAGGCTATGTCCATGGCCCTCTGAAACATGGCCCCAATATTCATCAGTCTAAAAGGCATCTTGGAGCACATGAAAGTACCCCAAGTAGTAGTGAAGGCGGTCTTTTCTTGATCTTTAGGATGTACATAAATCTGATTGTAACCTGCAAATCCATCTAAGAAAGACATGACTCTAGCCCCTGAAACCCTTTACAACAAGTGTTCCATCTTAGGCAGGGGATAGTTATCTTTTTTAGAGCACTTGTTTAGATTTCTGAAATTGACGCAAAGCCTGATTTCTCCATTTTTCTTCCTTACCACCACAAGTTTGTCTATCCATTTCGAATACCTTAGGGGAATTATGATTTTGGCATCCAACAACTTCTTGATTTCTTTCTCGATCAAAGGTAGTAAGAGAGGGCTGATAGGTCTTAATTTCTGATTAAAAGGGGTTGCATTCCTTTCCAGCGAGATCCTATGCTGAATAATGTCTGGGTCATAGGTTTTAAGATCGCTGTATTCCCAGGAAAAAAAATCAGCGAATTGCTTCATGAGGATGCAATACTCGGAATTTTGGGCAAAAGACAAATGAGTAGACAGATTGATGAATTTCAGATGGGATGGGCTCCTTATATTATGTTATAAAACAACAGACTCCTTCTTTGTCTTGGCCAGCTTGTAGGGCATGTCATTATGATCGAAAAGCTTCTATAGAGGCACCAATCCCTTTGGTATGTGATTTTTGGGCAGTTGGACGATGCTTTCTCGGTTAATTTCACTTTTTAGCTTGGACTGGCCGAATTCTTCCAGGTTTTCATTTTCTTGGTTGATGTGTGTTTCAAAAAATTCCTCAACGACTTGTAAAAACCCATTGATTTCATCATCATCTTCAAAACTCTCCAATATTTGACATTGTCTGGTAGGGACATTCTGTATTTTACTTGAACTTCATATGTCAATTTAGGAGTCAAGGGAGGAACAAACGTGCTAGCAGAGATAACAAGGGAGTTGGCAAGCTGGTTCTTTGTTCTTGGAATATAAGAAATGATGAAATCTTTGAAATAATCTTTGAGCCTCCATACCTCATCGTGATATGCTTTCAGCCTTGGATGCTTTTCTTGGAATGTTTTATTTACCCGCTGAATGATGAGGTCTGCATCTCCAAACACTTGCAGGCCTTTGATACCCATTTCTTTAGCATCGCTTAAGCCCAGAATCAAAGCTTCATACTCTGCTATGTTGTTTATGACCTGAAAGGTTAATTTGAAAGACAAATGAATGTATTCCTGTTTTGGGGACACAAGGACTACACTTGCCCCTGCAGCTTCTTTGGAGCAAGCCCCATCAAAGAACATACCCGAATTCTATGGGTTTCCATCTTGTGCTATTTGGAAATCTGGCTTTTTGAGTTGCGTGGAGGCCAACTGATACTCCTCAATATGAAGAATACATGCTCCAAAATTAGTATCAATAGCGTAGATGGGATAATTAGTGGGATTCTTATCATTTCTAATGATGTACGACAACTGCGCCTCTCTGTATAATCTCTTTCTCTCACCTCCGAAAACTGGGACAGTAGCATAAAACAGATCATCTTGTAATGATCCGCCTAGTCTCTTGATCCAACCTTTGGAAAGTAACATGCCAAATTTGGGAGGTACATCTGCTACCACAATATCCATCATCATGCTTTTCATAGGTAGCTGAGACAAAGTGATGGCTAGGTCCTTGATTAATCCTAGACATTTCACTTTTCTAGAGTCGAAAGAAAACAAATCATGATAAGGCTTGGTGATGTCAAGACCCAACTCGTCCATGACAGCCTTGGGCATTAAGTTATGGCTAGCTCCAATGTCCGAAGGGCAGTTATGTAGGATTTTATCATGAATGTTCAAAGAGACATAGAATGATGGGGAGCTGTCCTCACCATTTTCAATCATTGGGCTGAGGATAATAACTGGCTTGTCATCTAGGAGATTTACACAGTCAGTGGAGGCTTGGATAGCTTTAGGCTCAAGGGCTTCGAGGATGGATCTTTTGAAGGAATCACTTTTCACTAGTTCGATCAGAGACGTAGGTATTCTTAGCTTTTGAATTTCTGATTGAAAACTGAAAGGAGAAGGTGACTTGTCAAGGCCTCTTACCTCATGAGCTAGAGCTTTGAGGATGATAGGATCAACTGTCGGTTGTTTTTGTTTATTAGCTTGCTGCACTGCAGGGTCAACAGCTCTTTGAACAGGAGTTTCCTTAGCATTATTTACCTTCAACCACAGATTATATCTGCGTTGATCTTCAACTTGCAAAACAACTTCACCACCCCATTCTTGGTTAGTCTGGTCATTGCATAATGACTTTTCATAGGTAGCTTCAGTTAGAAAGGAAGCATTTCCTTTGTCTTCAAGGCAATGGATCTCATCATCTTCTTCAAACTGCTCTTCCTCCATGACTACATTCTGGAAAGGGGTCTTCACCCTTTGGTCTTCATTGGCATCTTTGCTCCAGTGCAATATTTTAAACTGTTCATTAACTCTTCTACATGGATTTGGATTTCTAGGAGCAAAGGTATTGGGAACTTTCCCTTTTGCAGGGTGATGTTCAACCTTTAATTTGGAAATTTCGGAGGCTAATGACTAGATCATTTTGGTCATTTTATCTATCTTAGGATCAGAGGATGATGAAGACTCGCCCCTCTATCTTCTTCTATCAACATTTCCCTTGAGTTTTTCTGCAGCCATGATGTTTGATTCTACTTCCAAGGCTGCATCCTGCATGTCAGCCAAATTAGCACATCGCCTTTTTCTCAATGGTAGACAGAAGTCAGAATCAAAATCATTAGCATAGGTGAGTTTAGCAGAGGTAGTGGTAGGTTTTACTTCCACTGGTATCTTGCTATACATGCGGTTAAATCTCTTATTAAATCGGGCAACAACTCCCCATTTTCCCTCTTCAAGTTTCCAAACTTAGAGTAGTAGTACAGGAGATCCTTCTGATTCCCCTAATGTTTTAGGAATGCTTCATCTAAAGCTTCAATATCTGCTATAGATCTTTGGGATTGTTCTTTGAACCATTTTCTAGCCTCCCCATCTAGTCTTTGGACAAAGACTCTCATCCACACATCATTTTCACTAATGTCCAGATTATCAGCATAACTATAAAATGACTCAAGGTGTTCTTTAGCAGTAACACCTTCAGTCCCAGTAAAATTAGGCATATACTTCTGATATTCTCTAGTGGGCATAGCATTCAAACCAGTGGGTAGTATTAGAGGTCCATACCTAGCAGCTATGATTCTTTCCATTTTGGTGGGTGCTTGTGGACCTGCCATAACTATGGTGACTAAAAGAGTACTAGAAGTTTGAATGACAGAAGGCTGAGGAGTGACTGATGAGACCAAAGGAGTATGATGGATAGGAGGTGAGGTTCCCTTTCCGCTGACAACAAAAGGAGAAACTAAAGAATAAGGAGCTTTATGAATTTCTAAGAGTTTTTCTTCACTGCTAGTATTAGAATCTGTACTCTCAACATGTATTTGTTCTATTGCAGGATCTACTTGAAGAGATATAGAATATTGTTTAAGTTTTCTTGAACTTGATTCTCCCTTCTGCAATAATTTCTTCTCTTTGATGGTCTTTTTAGGGTCAGGTATTGGGTCAGCTTGCGATTTCCAAGGATTTCTCTGAGTATGCCTCACAAACTGAGCCAGAATTATGAAGTGGAGTAGCCAAGAGGTTTGACCTCTAGTAGAGTCGCCAGATAGGTGATTACAACCAAAAATGTGCCCAGACTTTGTCTATCATCAAAGTTGGGTTTGTGTCGTTTCCCAGGGAAGCTGAGCTTCAGTTTCCTCACCCCGGAAACGACACCAATTTATGTTATCACTCCAAGAAACTCTCCTAGGTTGCAACTCGAAGATGCCTGGTAACATGTAATCTTCAGTATTGTTCTCTGAACTACTGGAATGGATGATGGTTTGGATCAAGTCAGATAACCATTTCAGCTCTATTCTCACTCAATACATGCATGAACACCCCCAACAACACAAGGATTTAGACCACTAATGATCAATAGTTTGTAGATTTAATGGATAGATGGAGAATACTGAAAGTACGAACATATTGCATACATAAACATATATGAATGGCTAGCTACAGGTAGAAAATGAACTTGCTGACTATACTAGCAGATGCATATATAATAACACATATAAATGGCTAGATACAGGTAGTAAATAAGCTTGCAAATCTAATATATCAAAGCAAAGATAAGATGACAGTTATCTGGCCTTAAACACAAAGAAAACCTGAACAAATTGTTCGAGTGCAAGCATAGAACAGAAAATAAATGGACATTGAACATATAATAGCAAAATAAGCTTGTATTACTAAAGAATGCAGATGAGAAGCTTCAAGGAACAAAGGATGAATAATCTCCAAAAGTTGAATCCTTGTTACATCTAGTTTTCTGCCTTTTATAGGCCCTTTATAATGCTCCTTAGCTCTCTAGAAGGCTTAGAGTCTTAATCTTGTCTGATCTGTCCCTTAACTGTTTGATTCCCTCAATAGGCAGACATGGCTCGGTGGTTTTCCTCTTCTAACAGAGGAATAACCATATTCAGATATTTTGGGCAACCTGCTGTGATGCCTGGGAGCGCTCTCGTGCCAGAGATGCCCCATCATGTTTGTTATGATGGCTACTATGCTAGCGGGACTGTCGATGCTCCATGATATCATTGGATTCGGGTTGTAACATGCTGTGGCCCCTCCCTTTCCCTTTCCGGGATCTGTCCGCTGGCCGCTGTATCCCGACCGACCCCCTCTTCTAGCATGTAAACATTTTTGCACAATGCTTCTAAGGATGGTTGGCCACCTGATCTTGAAAATGGAGTGGCTATCAGGTCTATGAAATCCCTGCAACAGTCCCTTTCAAATGATAACCACAAATGTGTTCTATTTCATACATAAAATGCTGCAAATCTATAAATCCCACCCTTTGGGTCGCTGTCGTCTATCGCAACCAACCTGGTACCTTTGTTGCCCTTGTATTTTGAAATACTTAAAAACATGGGAAATACGTGAAAATTGGCCTCCCTCCGGACTTCAAATCTTATGGATTTCATTCCCGAACCCTTTCGGGTCCAGGACTCATCGCAATCAGCTTTACCACCTGGGTAGAGGCCTTGTTCCTTCGCAATATTTCGATGCGATCTGATTGCAATCGCATATCACTCTAGCCAACGGTATTCATATAACACAACATATGTTCCTGCTGATTTCAAACCTGCAATGCGATGTGGGCCCCCCGACCCTTGGTAATATTCCGCTGTGATGTAGCGATGCAATGCGATCACAATCGCTGATTGTTCAATGTCGGGGCTTTATAGATTATTCTCTCCACCATCGTGACTGTTGATATGACTTGCCGATTAAATGTCCCTTCAGCTTGGCTGATTGCAATTTAGCCAGTTAGATCTGGGCTGTTGATCAGCCAAATCTAACGGTAGTTGTGCGTTGCTCTGCTCGCGCCTACAATACTTTGTTTTTTCACTGTTTTGGAGTACTTTAGCCTCCCAATAGCGTATTTCCGCCCTTCTGAGGGCTTTTGGCATATGATTGTTTCGATCTTGGGAATATCTTAATCAACTCTTGAAGACTTCAAGAGTGTTCTGGATCCGTTTTTTGGGCCAAATGCCAACAAGGCTAACAGGTTAATCTCTATTTAAAGAGCATGGAGCGTCATTTGTAGGGTGACCGTTCATGAGAGAAGCTTATCTAAATTTTATTTCCTTTATTAATAAATTGCCTGAAGTGGTCGCGTTGGCTCAGGTCGTGGACTGTTTCCCTCTTTGAGGGTTTTAACCACGTCAAGAATACTGGTGTATTGATCTATGATCTATTTGTGAGCGGTGTCCTTCGGTGTTCTATCTGAGGAACTTATCCTACAATATCAGGAGTAAAATCTAAAGTTCCAATGAGAGATGAACACAGAGGATGTTGTTTTCTTTAAGGGGGGAGTATGTAATATCCCAAAAAAGTAATAATATTTACTTCTAAAATGGAAAATCAAGAATTAGTTAGAAAAGTAATTGTAATTTACTTGAACTGGTTATGAGTTAGGGAATTAGTTCCAAAACTAATTGTAAAATAATTCGTGCAAGTAAAAGACAAGTGAAAGAAGGAATTCTCGGGGCTCAAGAATCATTACAAGATGCATCTTGGCTGTTTTGGGTTTACACTCTACTACAACCAAGTCTGTATTCTTGAGGGGAAGTTACCATGGAACATTGAGGGAATGAAAACTCAATGACGCGGTTATGATCAGAATCAGAGAAGTCAAGATTTTATTCAATGTTTGTATTGTGTCGGACATAGGGAATAATGGAAAAGATCGCTCCAGAGATGGCGAGAACATACTAGTTGGATTCCATTCGAAGGAAAGCTCCATGCGATGCAACCATGTATGCTGGCCATGGATGTCACACAAACAGAGCGAATGATGCAGTATGCCAAGAAATGATAAGTATATTTTTGTTGATTTCATTAAAATAAAATTGAAATATCATTCTAAGTCCATGTTTTCTTTAAGAAATCTACCCACATAATGCTAATGCTTAAATACTAATACTTAAAGTGTAGTTAGTATTTATTTTGAAAAGATTCATAAATTTATGTGTTCAGAAATTTAAGCTGAATATGTGTTTAATGCACACAAATGACATTAAAGAGTAGTTAGTATTTATTTTGAAAAGATTCATAAATTTCTGTGTTCAGAAATTTTAGTTGAATATGTGTTTAATGCACACAAATGACACTAAATGACATAGATTTCTTGGTAAAGAAAATATAATTGCTGCATGTAGATAAAGATTGTGAACATATATTTTTGTTGGTAAAGATTGTTTTTTTTTTTTCCAAAGAAAAATCAAACTTTTTATTAAGATAAAAAGTTACATTGTATATGCATTAAGCATTCAATTGGATGTGTGAAAATAGATCAAACAGCCCTCAGTATACAGCGCTGCCAAATAGCAGAAAAAAGAAAAAATATATAGGAGCTGATCCTGTATTGTGAAGAGCAACCCAAAAAAGTAACCCAGCTGAACTATGTCTTCCTGCCCTTCTTCTTTTCCACTTTTCTCCAACCATCCATGTTGGGTGTGGAATCAATTACGGCAAGCTAATTTTCCATTGTACTCATTGGTTGCTCCTTATCTAAATCCGATCCCTCGGGACTGTGGCTTCATTTATTACCATTTATTTCCAGCTGGAACTCGTGGTCCTTTTCCTCATTCATCTCCTTGTCCTTATTGTCCTGTTCTTTATCCTTTGCTATATTTTATTCTTCTTTCTTTGCTGTAGCTGTCTTCATATATACAACATTTGTGTTCTGCCATCCTTTCGGCTTCCTTTGTTGTTGCTTGCTCTTGTTGAGGCATGGACATGCATTGTACAGATGGCCTGTTTGTTGACATTGCCGACATCTGAAAGCTGTATTCTCATAGTCCAAAGGTTTTTTCCACTGTGTGTTATTGAAATTCAGGATAATACTTTCAGGTAGCCCTCGGCTGAGGTCTACCTCGACACATATTCTGGCAAAGGTAAAAATTCCTTTTGTGTATCTCTCTCCGTCTATCTTTAACATTCGCCCCAAAGTATTCCCAATTGCTACTAGAGCCTTTGAATGCCAGAAATGTAAGGGAATATTATGCATCCTAACCCATACTGGCATCCTTGATACCACCATGGTGTTGGCATCGAAATCAGGAAACCAAGGGGTAATAAACAGTCTAGCACTGCCCCAGAACCATGGCCCTTGGTTGAGTACTGCTTCCTTTTCTTCTTCTGTGTCAAAATTTACTATAAAAAACCCTTTAGGACATAGGTAGTGTTAGCGCTTGGAATTCACCTAGGCTGAGATAGACAAACTCTCAAGGCTACATCAAACCATTTCACCTCGTAGCTAGCCCTACAAGGTATGAGAAGGCTCTCTCGGGTCAGATTTCGGTAGATCTTTCAATATGATAAGCTGACCAATTAGGAATAAAGATTTTAGGCTAGTAAATTGATCTGGAAGTTTGATTTTGGGGTTTTTAATTAAATAATGGGGTTTTTCTGGGCTGAAGGGGCAAGATCACAGTTTGAAACAGAAAAATATAATGAACAACACAGATTATTAACGGAGGCAAGGTAGGCATGAAATTTAGCATCAAATCTAGACTTCAATGGGATGGAAAGACTGGTGAGGAGCTAAGGAGGGCAAACAATAACTTTGAATCCTCCTTAAACAGAAGAAAATATTGAATGTGAGCAAATTTATAGGAGGAGCATATAATACTATGAATTCCTACCTAATCACTTCATTTGCTCAATTAGATATGATAATGAGGTGAATGAAACATAACAGTTTACATATGAGACAAAGAGAAAACCTATGCTAAATTAACATACCACATGAATCTCAGCAAACAGAGCTGTGAAATTCCATTAAATTCTCTGCCAAAAAACTGTACAAGAAAGCTTTGCTACGCTCCAGCAGCTCCCAGCACTCAGAAAACTCTCCCCTCACTAACTCTCTCTTACAAATGAATTTTTTCTAATATAATCAATACATGCTGTTCAGGAAAAACAAATCAACCCAAAATCAACGATTTGTTTTATCATTATTAATAAATAAAATAACAGAAAACAATCAGCTAAACAAAACGCTCCTTCTTCTACTCGAACGGTTGGAAACTGATGAAGCGGTGGCATTAGAGGTGTCACTCCCAATTACTGAAAATAAACATAAGCAGTCGAATCTGTATGCCACTTTGCACATTCTGGGTTTCATAACTGCGCCCCAAATCTTTGGAAATGCGTTGGCCATTTAAATAAGGAAATCTGAAGTCATAAATAGGAAATTGAATCCTATTCTTCTGCCTATGTTTGATATTCTGTGTTTTGTTGCTATTATTATTATACCGCCCTCCCAAAATGTCACAACAGGTGTCTTTAGATTAATCGAATATACGTTTTCATGCTGCCACATATGTTTCTTTAGATTAATCAAATGCCCACGTATTGCAATGGTTGCCACGTTGCATTTTCCATATACTAACCTTTCGCTCAAGCAGCTTTCATCATGGCTATGTCATTTACAGCCTTCAAATCTTCTCTTTCTGGAGCCGAACCACCATAGAAGCTGGCCCTTGCCAAAAGTTTCTCTGCACTGACTTTTGAAATTTGATGCTTGTTAGTAATATCTCCGCTGAAATCTTGAGAAACTGCCGCCACTCTCTCAGAAACAGTATCAAGATCTCTTTCCATATTGTATGGGAGTTTATTCATAAGCTCACTGTTGCACCCGACACCAGTAAAGTTACCTTCAGCATCATCTTCATTTAAATCGTGTCCAGCTATTGACTGTAATCTGTGGATTTCAATATTTATCCGAAATCACAAATTTTGACATCTGACATTGAATGGAGTTTTTCCTTTGAAATTCTGCTAATCCTCTTTAAATACGAAATTGTTGATCTTCTCTAATGCTCACAGCCTCCAGTTGAATTCCCAAATTGACGACGAAAGCATTAGACATGGATTCTACAGTCACCCATGTTTCATCTTTCATTATTTGCAGGCCGCTGACATCGCCTTGTATTAAAACATTGCATAGAAAAAATCTAAACGTTTTTGGAGTAAGTAGCTCCAACAGTGAGAGGTTATTATCGCCTCCTGTTCTTGGGCAGTTTGTCTTCAGGGAAGTAGCAAATGCTGCGTTAATGTTGGATTCGTTGTAGATGCGAGTCCTGAAAACTGTGCATCGAGCTTGACCAATAGTATGTGCACATGATAGGACAAACATATCCTTGGTTGAAAAGCCCTGTGCTTGAAAAGGATGAGATGAGACCACTAAGACCGGAAGTGGGAGCTGGAATGTTGGTGTTTGCGGCGCTTAGGCTGGCAGTCGCTGAGTCTCTCCTTCCAAGTAGCACTGTCCATGTTGGTCCTCCCAATTCGACAACAGAATCTCTAGCCGTAATAGCCACAATGTCAGCGCAAGATATGATTTCGCTGCAAACTGTTTCCATTTGAGATTTGATGGTGTCTATGACGTCGGAATCCCTCAACGAATTGTTTTTGAGAAGAGCAGTCTTTTCCTCAGTTAGAATCGAAAATTCATCTCACAACGCTGACCCATCGCAGCCCTGGCAATTTGATGCGGAAAAGAAGTAAGTGTATGCAATTTTCTGGGCATGAACTCCGATGCGTAGCACCCACCTCGAAGATGAAACTCTTTCTCCTTATTAAGTCATAAATCCTCCATTTATTACAGTCAACATGGCCCTTGGTAACAGTGAAGAAATTTGCCCTTTAGCTAAGAGAGCAGTGCCAGCACACATTCAATTTTTCCCTATTACACCAAGAGAACTCGGCCTCTATTTCTTATTCTGAACCCATTCAAATGCAGTGGGCTAGGAATGGAGAAACAAAAAACAGTAGTCAAAACACATTTACAAGGCCCAGTCCAATAATTCCCATTGAACACAAGACTTCCCACACAAAACGACTTGGGACTTTGATTGCCAGACAGAGTACTGATTTACTGAAAAACCCCAGAACAATGCATAAATGTACTGCTGTTGAGTATATGCCATATGTAAACACCGTTGAAAGAGCACCTTGTGGACAATTTGTGCTATTTGAATGATTTAACCATAGTTGCCAATTTTTATCATCTTCACAAGTTTTTAGTCCCATTTCCACAGTCGATGAAATTCAAACAGTAATTCCCCACAAACATTAGTTTACCCTCTTCATTTTCAATGACGGTGAAAGATAAGATGACACCAGGTTCTAGCACAACGCCTACCTTAGATAACATATGAGAGAGGACAGAACTCAAATAATTACTCTGTTTAACACTCAGCAGATAGCTTTCAATACTAATTGAATGAGGGCGCGTCCTTTATGCAATAACGCAAAAACTGCACAACACTCTTGATACAGCCAACTGTAGTGAACCATTACAATGGAAGCCTAGTAAGGAGGTTGCAGTGTTGACAAAGGGAACAGGCATAAACGTTAGAGAATCAAACACTGGTCCAAAGTTTGATGCACCTGCATAATCTAAATATTCACCACCTGTAACATAATTAAGTGCAACACCCACGAGATCCATAGCTGAATACACAGCCTGTTGCAGCCACTAAATTTCTTTTGAATGAAGCATTCGGTTAAGACATAATTCCTCCAGGACGCAACCAGCTTCACAAACCAAGATGCCACTAACCTTATCACAGGAAATTATGCTGTTCATCAACCCCAGATTAACAATCACCTCATCAAAAACAAGGACAGTCCCACCCAGGAGGCCAGTATTACCACCTTGTGGAACAACTGCTAGACATCTTGAATTACAATATTTTAGGATCTGTGAGACTTCTTCAGTGTTCCTAGGACGAAGTAGGAGTTGGATTGAACCCTTATATTTCCTCATCCAATCATGATTTGCCGTAGCCAATTCATCTTTATCCTGAATGACATTTTTCTCTCCAAGTATATTTTGAAAATGAAGAATATCTATAACTGCTATCATAGAAAAGGAAGGATTTCTCTGTATTTTCGTAGCTGCAGTTCCATAAGATCTTGTCTGGGAATCGTATAAACTTTCTAGCTCTGCAAGTGGAGGAAAATAAAAAAACCAAAAAGACTTGCATGCCGATTGAAAGGGCTGTCGTTTATTCATAAGCCTCATGCTGAATTTATTTTCTTTGTGCTTTTGCAGAGGTAGGAGCTTGAAGACGCTGCCAGTTGAAACGCTGAAGATAAATTACATAATCTAAAACAACACATTAATGATTTCTTCTTCAAAACAGGGTTTTGAAGAAGAATCAATCTCTGACATGAGACGGAGTCTAACAGGTAGATTTGGCAGTTTTTTGTCCAAAACGAGTGGATCCATTGATACAGTGCATCGGTTCTAGGCCAAAAACCATTGAATCTGCAGATGATTGCATTTTTTTTAGATCTAATTATATAGAATTTACCTCTGGTATTTCGATGGAGATCGATGGGCTCTCCGGAATTTGATCTACAATGTACTGCCCTGGAGGTACAGGGACAGCTGTGGGATTTTTTCCTTTGCTCTTCACTGCTTCCTTAAAGGACCTTTTGCTTTGCGAGCTAGTTCCGACATTTTCAGCTCCTCCTCGAAGTCTCATATTGAGAATGATTGTTGAGCCTGGCTTGATGTTATATTCTTGCATGGTGCTGGATTCCTGTATCGATCTTCCCTCATTTAACATATATTGTTCCTCAGCCGGGTAGCCAGTCTGATCGACAATCTTATTTTTCAGATCTAAAACCCTGTCACGCCCCCAAGCCTACGGTGGTTTTCCAACCGTGCCGGCGGGTGCGGCACCACCCCACACTTTCTTTTTAACAATACTTATGTGTGCGGACTACGCCTAATTCACAACCGACACTTAGCTTGTGTTTCTCAACCAAGTAAAACATTCATTTATCCTTTATACTTATGAAGCCCATACTCATTCATTAACCATCGCAATTATAAAACAAGAACAACAATTGCAACAAGTATAAAGGGGAGGGGCAACTCCTCGTAACGTGAGTCTGCCCAACCGTTTATTAAGAATATCAATTTTACAATATAATGTACCAGTGTGCCTGGCAGAATCCAAGGCCAACACTTAACCAAATTTACAAGATAGGCAACCTGCCTTTACATCATTGTGCACTCTTGCACGGTAGAAAGAAGTTCACCTGAACCACCTGCAACACTACCTCAAGCCCAGCACAAATCTGAACCTTCGTCACTTGCTCACGGCACACCTTACCAACAACCATAACCAAGAACCAGCTACGCACTTCTCCAAGTGATGCGCATGAGCTATGCGCATTTCCCCCGGCTAAACCTGCGCACCTCCTTGCTATGCGAAGTCTCCAAGTGCATATGAGAGAGATGAGCGAATGTGTTGTTCAAATGAGCTTTATGCATGGGTTATATATACTCTTCCAACGTGGGTTGTGTGTGTGGGTGACAGCCCCTGGCCGACCCCCAAAACCATCGTAACACACCCCAAAAAAATCCTTGTATAGTCGGCTTATGCCTCAACGTAGCCTCCTCCAAGTCGCAGGATAAGTGCCCCATCGTTTCCACGCATTTTGTCAAGTTCAGTCTTTTGTCACATTTGCTGCGGGAGTAACGTCGCATTTTGTGCGACGGTGCCTTCGTGCGCCTGTTTGGCACGCGCCTGCCCGTCGCATTCCTCTAAGGCGTTACATCCTCCTCCATGTGAAGTCGTTGTCGTCCTCGACAACATTCCAACTCCAAGCATCAATCCATGATGTCGACTCCCCTCACATATATGGCAAACATCCTGCAACATATGTAGGCCTCCATCTCCACCATGTCTCATCTAAGTGACCAACTGTCACCAAGATAGTCCATACCAAAGTATGTCAACGATGTCCATGATCACCGGCCACCTACTACAATCTCTCCATGCTGCTCTCTCCCATGAAAGGTTGATCCTTTCAACATCAAGCAACATGTCCACTGCAACAAAGTGTCCACTCCATCATGTGCATCATCTCCATCATGTGCAAACTGCTCATGATATGTCAACCAGTGTTAACACACCTCAATCATGTGCCAACATCTCATCTCAACAATCGGAAGTCCTCTCAATCCATGAAAATCAACCATCATGTCATAATCTCCACATGCTGCTCCATCGTGGAAGGTTGGTCCCTCCATCTCAAGCTACATGCTCACTGCAACATATCATGTTGACCTCATCATGTGTCGTTCCCATGTGACCGTTCTGCCATGATACTCCAACACAATGCTAACACATCATGTACATGCTATAGCCCCCATGCTTGAACTAGTTGGGTAGCTAATCCAACCATCACGCCCAAACCATGAGAATGCACACCCTCATGCCACCATCAGTTGTTCCTCAAAGCATCCCTGTCACATCCTTGAACTCGATCAAGAATCCATCCTCATAAGTAAACCATGCTCAGGTCCATGAAGTAGTCCTGATCTCATATGAAACATGTCCATGATGTTTGGTGTCAATGTGCTATATGAAATCAGCCACATCAATCCCAACATCATCCATATGTGTGCCTCCTCAATATGAAGAGACCTCCTCATCAAACTCCAACTCTCGGTTTGCCACATCCATGTCCATGAAGCTACCTCCATCACATTTGCAATGTGCCAACCCTCAAGTCTCCAAGTGCTCTAAGAGAACACCTCTCTCCATCAAGTCAAGTACCTCAAGAGAGCACCTCATCACCAAGTCAAGTGCCTCAAGAACACCTTCCTCATGTCTCCATGTGCTACCCATGATCAAAGATCAATCAGCTCCCATGTGTAAAGTAGTTGAGTCTCAGCTCAACCCATACCCAAGTGTAGCCACCAAGGTATCATCATCATCGTGACTCCATCACCTCAAAGTGCTTTATACTGATCCTCCTCATCAAGTCACTCTTTCAAGCCATGCCCATACATGGAATTTGAAAGTGTGCATCCCATACTGCACCAAAGACTCTGCCCTCAACTCCTCAATGCATCAGATCCTCTAAGTCCACCATATATGAAGTCTCCTAGAAGCACAACAATCTCATGCCATCATGAGCTCCATAAGCCATCTCAACCAACATCCACAAGCATACAAGTCCCACCCAAAGGTCTCTGCAAGATGCCTCAGCTCTCCATGTAGTAAGAATGCTCCATAGGCTGCTCACAACTCCATCCAAGTCCATGGCTTTGTTGCACAAGAGTGTACAACCTCCCCATAGGCTCATAAGTATAAGTCTCCATGTCACATAAGCAAGTCCATCTGCTCAACATCCATGCCATGGCACACCTCATCGGATTCCCATAAGTGACATCTCCACAAGTGCACCCACAATATGTCCCTGCATAAGACTGCCATGCTCCATGTCTCCAACTTGATGTCCATGACTAAGTTGTCCATGAAGTCCAACCAAGTAGACACATCACAACCATTGGTCATCCCTATCCAAGCTGTCATTTTCGGTTTAGTGAACTCGGTCACCCAACCATATCATCATGTCATGAGTTTCCTTCATCATAGCTCCTCCACCTAAGTGTCACCAAGCCTATGAGAAGTCCACCCAAAAAATCATCTTCACATGAGTCTCTCCATCATAGCTCCTCCACCTAAGTGTCCAAAAAGACTTGCTCTTGGTCTCGGCCATGAGAAGTCCACCCAAGCAACCCAAGTGTGTGCCCTTCAAATCTGTCCATGAGTCATGCCTGGCACTTAGCCATGTGGCTAAAGCACAACCCAATCATCCACAACGATCATCAAGTTCCACCCTTGTCACGGGCCTTTGTACCTTCTACTATAAGGTCACAAACAACCCCAACAAGTCCTGCAACAATCAACAATCCTTGTTTCTCCATACAAGGTCTCATCATGAGCATCCATGCTAAGATGCTCCCTAGCATCGGAAAACTGACTTTGCCCTTCCCTGCACACGGTCCATCTACCCAATGCTCTAGTGAAACACATGTATCAATACTTACTTCATCACCATCATGATCATCACCATGAGGTTCCTCCATGAGAGTACCCTCATCCATACATGTACGCAAACTGCCCGATCCTGGTCCAACTTGATCAAACTCAAGTTCATCCTCGGTCACGGTCATGCCTGCAACATCATCGGCCATAAAGACTTCCTCTTCCTTGGTAGCACAATCTGCACCCTCAACTTGCTCCATTGTCCAACCAAGTTGAAGAAGTTCATCTTCAACGTTCTTCTCCAAGACTGCAAGCTCTTCACGAATCCAGGGACTCTCCTTTTTCAACCGCTCCAACATGTATAAGGTAAGCAAGAGCTTCCCTTCACCTTCTTCCAAACTTGCCATGCCTTGTTCTTCATCTTCCCCTGTTCGTACTTCGTTCAAGTGCCCAAACCATGTATACTTGTCCACACGCAGTCCCACCTGTCCACCTGACAAGTGCCCAAATCATATGACCAGCACGTAGTACCGCCTGTTCTACTCTACGACACTCGGTTCCAACCTTTACCAGCTTCACCAAGCACCCTACAACCATGAATCAGCCCTTGTTCCACTCATGTGAAACTAGCTTCCTTCACCTGCAAGTACTTGCCTCCGCTGTCACGAGCAACCTGCTCAACTAGCTCAACCGAGCTCTGATACCAACTGTCACGCCCCCAAGCCTACAGTGGTCTTCCAACCATGCCGGCGAGGTGCGGCACCACCCCACACTTTCTTTTTAACAATACTTATGTGTGTGAACTACGCCTAATTCACAACCGATACTTAGCTTGTGTTTCGCAACCAAGTAAAACATTCATTTATCCTTTATACTTATGAAGCCCATATTCATTCATTAACCATCGCAATTATAAAACAAGAACAACAATTGCAACAAGTATAAAGGGGAGGGGAAACTCCCCCTAACGTGAGTCTGCCAAACCATTTATTAAGAATATCAGTTTTACAATATAATGTACAAGTGTGCTTGGCAGAATCCAAGGCCAACACTTAACCAAATTTACAAGATAGGCAACCTGCCTTTACATCATTGTGCACTCTTGCACGGTAGAAAGAAGTTCACCTGAACCACCTGCAATACTACCTCAAGCCCGACACAAATCTGAACCTTCGTCACCTGCTCATGGCACACCTTACCAACAACCATAACCAAGAACCAACTACGTACTTCTCCAAGTGATGCACATGAGCTATGCACATTTCCCCCGGCTAAACCTGCGCACCTCCTTGCTATGCGAAGTCTCCAAGTGTGTATGGGAGAGATGAGCGAGTGTGTTGTTCAAATGAGCTTTACGCATGGGTTATATATACTCTTCCAACGTGGGTTGTGTGTGTGGGTGACAGCCCCTGGCCGACCCCCAAAACCATCGTAACACACCCCAAAACGCTCCTTGTATAGTCGGCCTATGCCTAAACATAGCCTCCTCCAAGTCACAGTATAAGTGCCCCATCATTTCCACGCATTTTGTCAAGTTCAGTCTTTTGTCGCATTTGCTACGGGAGTAACGTCGCATTTTGTGCGACGGTGCCTTTGTGTGCCCGTTTGGCATGCGCCCATCGTGCGCGCCCGCCTGATCGCCCGGCGCCCGCCCGTCGCATTCCTCTAAGGTGTTACAATCCATGTTGGGTGTGGAATCAATTACGACAAGCTGATTTTCCATTGTACTCATTGGTTGCTCCTTATCTGAATCCGATCCCTCTGGACTGCGGCTTCGTTTATTACCATTTATTTCCAGCTGGAACTTGTGGTCCTTTTCCTCATTCATCTCCTTGTCCTTATTGTCCTGTTCTTTATCCTTTGCTGTATTTTGTTCTTCTTTCTTTGCTGTAGTTGTCTTCTTATATACAACATCTATGTTCTGCCATCCTTTCGGCTTCCTTTGTTGTTGCTTGCTCTTGTTGAGGCATGGACATGCATTGTACAGATGGCCTGTTTGTTGACATCCCCGACATCTGAAAGCTGTATTCTCATAGTCCAAAGGTTTTTTCCACTGTGTGTTATTGAAATTCAGGATAATACTTTCAGGTAGCCCTCGGTTGAGGTCTACCTCGACACATATTCTGGCAAAGGTAAAAATTCCTTTTGTGTATCTCTCTCCGTCTATCTTTAACATTCGCCCCAAAGTATTCCCAATTGCTACTAGAGCCTTTGAATGCCAGAAATGTAAGGGAAGATTATGCATCCTAACCCATACTGGCATCCTTGATACCACCATGGTGTTGGCATCGAAATCAGGAAACCAAGGGGTAATAAAAAGTCCAGCACTGCCCCAGAACCATGGCCCTTGGTTGAGTACTGCTTCCTTTTCTTCTCCTGTGTCAAAATTTACTATAAAAAAACCCTTTAGGACATAGGTAGATTTGGCAGTTTTTTGTCCAAAACGAGTGGATCCATTGATACAGTGCATCGGTTCTAGGCCAAAAACCATTGAATCTGCAGATGACTGCATTTTTTTTTAGATCTGAATATATAGAATTTACCTCTAGTATTTCAATGGAGATCGATGGGCTCTCCGACATTTGATCTACAATGTATTGCCCCGGAGGTACAGGGACAGCTGTGGGATTTTTTCCTTTGCTCTTCACTGCTTCCTTAAAGGACCCTTTGCTTTGCGAGCTAGTTCCGGCATTTTCAGCTCCTCCTCGAAGTCTCATATTGAGAATGATTGTTGAGCCTGGCTTGATGTTATATTCTTTCATGGTGCTGGATTCCTGTATCGATCTGCCCTCATTTAACAGATATTGTTCCTCAGCCGGGTAGCCAGTCTGATCGACAATCTTATTTTTCAGATCTGAAACCCTATCACTGTCATAAGTCCAAATCACAGTGGTGCTTCCTTTTGGCGTCTTTACAAAGATTTGGAAGCTGGGTCTGACATCCATGGTTGTCTCATTACTTGTCAGATCTGAGTTGTCCAGCTCCGAATCTGAGAGGGTTGTCCAGGGCATATATTCCTTCTTTGGCGAGCTGTTGAACAGGGGGGCCTCTATTCGCGCAGGGACCAGTCTCGATCGCCCACCCCTTACTTGAGAATCGTCCATAACTGTAATGGAAGTCCATACATCGGCAGTTTGAACCTCCCTCAGCAGGCCGAGAGAGAACAGAGGGGAGATCATCCGCATCTCTTTCCAAATGGCGCATACATTGCTGCCTAGCCAGATCGGAACACCCACGCAGGTTAAAGAGAAGGCCTAAATCACGATAAGATTTGATTGATTTGAATCGGCCCGCCCTGGGTTTTGTGGACAGGAGCTCCGATTCGCTGTGAACTGAGCTAGAATGTGAACCTCCTGCCCCTGCAAACTTAGATTCAAGCCATGAGTCTTTCCGACAAAGAAACCGGGCATATACCTAGAAAATGATGCAGGTTCTGTATTCCCCGAGTCCAGACGCCAAGCAGGTCCGAAATGCTGTTCGTTGTGGGTGACGACGGCATAGAAACAACCTACTGAAACCCTGGATGCGCGAGAACCCGCCATCATTCCTCTCTCCAAAATATAAAATCTTTATGTAAAAGCCTAAATTGTAAATTTAGGTTGGGGACTTCTTGGTAAAGATTGTTATTTAAAGATTGTGATCATATATTTTTCTTGGTAAAGAAATATATATTACTGCGTAAAGAAAATATATTACTGCATGTAGATAAATATTGTGATCATATATTTTTCTTGGTAAAGAAAATATATTACTGCATGTGTAGATAAAGATTGTGATCATATATTTTTCTTCATAGAGAAAATATATTACTTCATGTAGATGAAGAAAGTTATTATATATTTTTCTTGGTAGAGAAAATATATTACTGCATGTACATAAAGATTGTGATTATATATTTTCTTGGTGAAGAAAATATATTACTCCATGTAGATAAACATTTTGACTATATATTTTTCTTGGTAAAGAAAATATATTAAAGATTGTTATTATATATTTTTCCTTGGTAAAGAAAATATATTACTACATGTAGATGAAGATTGTTATTATATGTTTTTCTTAGTAAATAAAATTTATTACTACATATAGATAAAGATTATTATTATATAATTGCATCATTAAAAGATAAGCAACCTTGCTTGTCTATATATAACACTGCATATTCTTTTTATGTAAGAAAAGATAAGATGTTGCTCTTTTCTTAAAAGGGATTTTGTGTATGAAATAATAACAAATCCAAGTTATTTTATAGGAAGTGAACATAGATTAAAGAGGGTAATTGTGAAATATTTTCATGGGTGGTAAAAAAATAAAATAAAATAGAAACATGGATTGTAGAGCTATTGTGTTAGATATTTTAAAGAGAAACATGGACTTCTGTGCAGAAAAGAATAAGCATTATGTTAGATCTTGGAAAGTAAAACAAGTAATTACTTGCAGTAAATTCACTAACTTTCCTTTGTAAGATACATATATCCGCAACAAGAAATAATGAATAACACAATAGTTTTGTTTTAGAGCAACACATGTATTTGTGCATACAATAGATTTTGTACATAGCTCTATCTTGGGAAAAAGGCTTTTCGGAAAGGGACTTGCATTTGCTTGCACGATGATTATGTCTATCGTGTTAGCCTTCCCTTAAAAGGGGGCATGTATTTTTATAATATCTATTATATTGGAAAGAATACTTAGTTACACGCGGAAAGAAAAGCTAAGCAGCTAGCTCTCCTTGAATAAGTTTTTATCTAATTACATGCACGAAAAGCAAAGATAAGTTGCTAGTATCCTTTAAATGAAATGAATGGTTGCAGTGGTTTCCTTTGGATATGAACATGTGCTGGTGTGAGAATGATCATAGTAACATGGTAATTATTTTGACATGTTTGATAATTATTGGTTTAAACATGTACAATGTTGTTAGAAGCAGCATGTTGTGATATTTTATTTACATCTCATGTATGCACATGAATAGATGTTAAAGGATTACTTTTAAAGACTAATTATTGATTGATTAATACTCTATCTAATCATGTTTCCAAAGCCTATTGACGACAATAATGACAGGAAAGGATGGTGACTTGTGCGAAGGATAGAGTATGTTTAACATGGCGACAGGTAAAGAATTAATGGTCCATGCAGATGAGGGAGAGCTGTAGGATGGTCCACTGATAGAATGAGTGCGAGTTGCAGGATGGTCTACT
>APFE030265408.1:35981-93199 GCA_000404065.3 Pinus taeda | reverse complement strand
TTTTTTAGAGTTTAAAATTAAAAAATGTTTGCACTTTAATGAGTTAGATTTTATTTTTTTTTCTTTTTTTTTAATACAAAAATATTTTGGAGAAATATTTCTTAGTCATTTTAAAGATGATATTTAAGATAATTTAAATTATGAAAAAAAATAAAATTTGGTAAAAAAAGCTTACAACAATATATTTATTATATCACGTAAAAAAATTAAACTTGAAATAAGAGAATAATAATCATTTTTACTAACTACTCCAAATAAACCTTAACATAAAATACTAAACAAATTCTTCTTTATCCTTCCTTACCAAATCTAACTTAAAAACATAACTATGATAATATTGGAATTATGACACCAAAACTACTTAATCTAAATTTAAAAATAATAACAACTATTAGAGTTAAGCCACCAAAACTACTTAATCTAAATCCAAGAAATCAGATACTAGAAAACTTAACAAGAAATGAAGCAAGCACTATGCCTTTCTTTTTCGGTTAATAATGGAAAGAACACGGAAAAGAATTGAGATTATAAAATTTAGTGCAGAGATTATGGTGTATTATAGTGCCCTATTTTATTTTATTTTTAATTTTTTTTTGTCTTTTTATTATTATGTGTGGCTTTTTATTATTATGTGTGGCTTCTTATGGATCAGGGAATTATTTTATGATATTGATCATGGAATTATTTTTTTTCCCTGGAAAAATTTGTAACTTTTCATTATATAGAAAAATTACATAGGGTAGATGTTGTTGCATATGTCGTAATGAGTTACTGTGGACTATATACAAAATAACTTACTATGAACTGTTTCAGATACACCACGCAGGGTGATCTGCTATAATTAGCTGTGAGATAACTTGTAGTATTTCTAGTTAGGCCTGTACATAAGCCATGTAGGGCCCTTCCAAAAATTTCCTAAAGTTCCAAAAATTTTTGTGATTTTTCAAATATTTACAAAAAAACCAAAAAGTATTTGTCAAGGACCAAAGTCCCTCATATAATGTGGATCTATATATGGCCGGTGATAATACTGATATTCATTTGTCCCTCTTTGTTCTGTTATCACCCACTCGCCTCTGGGCAATAGCACGACCTCCTTGGATAATTTGTCAGCGTCGCCATTATGCCCCCTGTAGATATGAGTGGAAGAGATATTGTTAAATTCTGCCTTGAAAATATTTACTTCGTTTAAAATGTTGCTGAGTGTGTGTATGTGACAAGCAGAGATGCCATTGAACCAATTTATGATATTCTTTGAGTCCCCAAATATATTTAATATGTTGCACTAGTGTCCCAAGGAGAAATGCATGAAGTGGCGCAAGGTAATGAGCTCAGAAAAGTTATTGGTCCCAGCTCCTAGTCCCATCTTGACTTTGTAGAGGTGTTGTTCACTGATATACAAGATGAAACCACCACCACACCCCTGTTGGTTTGCAACTCCGTCAAAGAACGCCCAGGGAGTGTTTTTGTCTATACAAGGAGGAGGATGTGGGCGACACCCTCTAGGAGGCGGAGTGTAACGCCTGCGGTTGTGAACTGGGCACACGCATCTCCGTGTAGCGAAATCAACTAAGTCTTGGTGCGATGGTTACCTTGGACGCGACACATTTGTGAGAGCGGTTGGCGACCATCGGTTATAGCGTGAGTTGGGCAGCTCGCCACATGAGCCGACTGTGGAGAAACACACGACAAGGGCGCGTTGGGTGGGGCGGTCTCGCACGATGGGCGGGCCGATCGAACGATGGGCGATGGCGTGTGGAGATAACATGGCAGATAAGCAAGTCGGCCGAGAGCACAACTTGAAGTTTGGAGCATATACATATGCCAAACGATTGTGGCATTTGACACCATCGAACACATCACATTCCGTCGCAACACAAGAAGTGCGAGGTCTTCTACCGCAGGTTGAGGGCGTTGGTAATGCACCTGCCGAGTCGAGCAGGTTGACACGGATTTCGGTTGGCGTTTGGAGGTGTGGGCGGAGGGCGCGGGTAGGCGCTTGCCCGCCTGGCGAACGATGAACACGTTGGGTTGTAGTCGTGCGGGTGTGCACGGGCGCGCCCGCCCGTTCGGGCAAACATATGCGCGTTGGTTATATTGTGTTGATTGTTGGGTAGGCGAGGTGCGACTGCCGTGCGCCCGCCTTGGTTATGAAGGTCGGTGGAGCGTCACTCCCGGCCATTGTAATGAAATCTATTATATAATAAAAAGATGTTCTTCTCTTGCATATTATTAGCGTTTCTTTATCGTTTATCATGCTGTTATAATGGTTTCCGCACATTATAATATAATTGAAGGTTTTTATACATGAATGAAGGCGTAGTTCGTAAAGTAACATAATTATGGAAAGGGTTGGTTACTTAGGCGGTGCCGCACCCGGCCAATTAAAGGAAAAAGAATTGGGGGCATGACAGGTGGTATCAGAGCAGGTTCACAGATGGTGAAGCTGTTTCTGAATGATGAACGAAGTGAATGGGTATGTATGTAAGGACAGGTTATGGAGAAATTATGGATGAACAGTCTGGGTTTCGTGGACTTGATGGTCCGTGGTAAGACCATTCAAGCTCTTGTGGACACAGGGGCCACTCATAACTTTATGATGACATGGTTGGCAAGAGAGGTCGGACTAATGATCCTCCCATCGAAAATGGAGGTCAAGGCAGTGAACTCTAGAGCTAAGGTGGCGGGTTTGGCACATGAAGTGCCGGTGCAGATAAAAGACTGGACGGGTCAGTTGGACTTCACGGTGATGGAGATGAATGACTTTGATGTGATACTTGGACAGAATTTCTTGAAAGGCAATAGGGCTATTGTTGTCCCCTTCTGTGATGAGGTGGTGCTGGTTGGACAGACACGAACCTGGACTTTTCCCACTCATAGGAAAAGGAGGGAAGTCAAAGTGCAGCATGTTTCTGCACTAAGTTTGGAGAAGGCTATGAAGGAGTCAGATATGGAGACATATGCGGTGATGTTCAAGGGAGTCGAAGGTGATGGAGTGGGGACGCCTGTTCCAGTTGAGATTTCTGATGTGCTGGCCGAGTATGTGGATTTGATGCCTGATGAGCTACCGAAGAAGCTTCCACCAAGGCGTGCAGCGAACCATAGCATTGAGCTTAAACCAGGGAAGCAACCCCCGGCAAGAGCACCTTATCGTTTATCAGGGCCTGAGTTGGAGGAATTGAAACGACAGCTAAAGGAGTTAGCTGATGCAGGTTTCATTAGACCTTCAAGGTCCCCTTATGGAGCTCCAGTATTATTCCAGCGAAAGAAGGATTCCAATGAGCTACGGATGTGCTATGACTACCATGCATTGAACAAGCAGACGGTGAGAAACATGAATCCTTTGCCATTGGCTTCTGATTGCTTTGACAAGCTTGCAAAAGCCCGAGTGTTTTCCAAGCTGGACTTGAGGCATGGGTACTATTAGGTGCGGATTGCTGAAGGAGACGAGAAGAAGACCACGATCGTAACAAGGTATGGTAGCTTTGAGTTCCTTGTTATGCCATTCGGGTTGTGCAACGCTCCTGCTACGTTTTTCACTTTGATGAATGATGTTCTACGACCATACTTGGATTCGTTCGTAGTGGTGTACTTGGACGATATAGTGGTGTACAGTGACAACATGGAGGATCATAAGAAGCACTTGGCAATGGTGTT
This sequence comes from Pinus taeda, assembly GCA_000404065.3. Taxonomy (NCBI): domain Eukaryota; kingdom Viridiplantae; phylum Streptophyta; class Pinopsida; order Pinales; family Pinaceae; genus Pinus; species Pinus taeda. The sequence continues at coordinate 89,542 of APFE030265408.1, read as the reverse complement.
CGAGGCACTGAGAGAGAATCAGTTGTTCTTGAAGAAATCTAAGTGTGTGTTCACTCAGACCGAGATTCCGTTCCTTGGGCATATTGTTTGTCAGGGGTACATACGGATGGAGCCGAGCAGAGTGAAGGCGATTGAGGACTGGGTTGAACCGAAGAATGTCCATGAGATGAGGGTGTTCTTGGGCATGACCAACTACCAACGGAAGTTTGTAGAAGGTTACTCCAAGGTGACATCGGCACTGACGGACTTATTGAAGAAAGACAAGAGGTGGTGTTGGACTGATAAATGTCAAAAGGCATTTGATGACTTGAAGAGAAGGATGGTTACAACGCCGATACTGAAGTTGCCTGACTTCGGGAGACCATTTGAGGTACACACTGATGCTTCAGATTTTGCCATAAGAGGGGTTCTTATGCAGGATGGGCATCCGGTGGCGTATGAGAGTCGGAAGTTGCAGGATAGAGAACGAAGGTATCCAGTTCATGAGAAGGAGATGACTGCGATCATCCATTGTCTTCATGTGTGGAGGCATTACCTGATTGGGAAGCCGTTTGTTGTCAAGACTGACAAAGTTGCAACAAGTTATTTTGCATCACAACCGAAGCTTTCTGCGAAGCAAGCTCGTTGGCAGGACTTCTTGGCAGAGTTCGACATGTCTATTGAGTATAGACCGAGTAGACACAATGTGCTAGCAGATGCCCTTAGTAATAAGGGACAAATTGCATTATTGGAGGGTGAAGACCAGGCAACAAGGAGTAGAAGTCGGGTTCAGATGTCAGAAGAGATGCAAAAAAAACTCAAGGAAAGTGTTGAAACTGATACTTTGGCGCAGAATATAGTGAAGCAAATAAAGGAAGGGAAGACACGAAAGTTCTTTCTACGAGACGGTTACTTTTTTTTTGGAAACCGACTCTATGTTCCAAAGACATCTGGTCTTAGGAGGCACCTTTTGAAGGAGTGCCAGGATTCTCCGTGGGCTGGCCACCCAGGGTAGCGTCGTTCTTTGGCATTATTGGAGAAGGGGTTCTTTTGGGAAAAGATGCGGGAGGATGTGGAGGAGTATGTACATACGTGCATCATTTGTCAGCAGGACAAATCGGACACTCAGAGGCAAGGAGGACTGTTGCAGCCTTTATCGATTCCAGAGAGGCCATGGATGAGTGTCTCGATGGACTTCATCACTCAGTTACCACAGGTGCAGGGGTATAATGGGATCATGGTCGTGGTTGATCGTTTTTCCAAGTATGTTGTCTTTGTTCCTACAAAGATACCTTGTGGAGCCAAGCGGACTGCGGAGTTGTTCTTTAAGAACATAGTGAAGTATTGGGGGATGCCATTGAGCATTGTGTCGGATAGAGATCCGCGTTTTACAGGGAGATTTTGGACCACATTGTTCAAGTTAGTTGGGACAGAGTTGTTGAGGAGTTCGAGCTACCATACGCAGACAGATGGGCAGACCGAGAGGATCAACGCATTGCTGGAGGACTACTTGCGATATTATGTGACGGCTGATCAGAAGAATTGGCCTGAACTCTTGGATATTTCTCAGTTTAGCTACAATATTCAAAAGAGTTCTGCGACAGGGTACATTCCATTTGAGTTGGTGAATGGACAGATGCCAGTTGCACCGCACACCATTGTGACAGGAGGTTTTTTGAGGAGTCCTCATGCGAAGAGGTTCATGAAGGCTTGGGAGGAGACCTTGGAGTTGGCATGGTTGCGCTTGCACGATGCTACAAGGAGGATGAAGAAGTATGCTGATAGGGGAAGACAGGATGTACACTTCAGTGTGGGAGCTATGGTGCTTCTCAGGATTACCGGGGAGCAGTTTCAGCCAGCCAAGGGGATGGCCGCCAAACTGACATGGAAGTATGAGGGACCATTTTAGGTGAAGAAGCGAGTGGGGGAGGTTTCTTATGAACTGGAGCTTCTGCACCATATGCACATGAAGCATCTAGTTTTTTACATTAGTCAGTTGAAGAGATACAGACTTGATTCAGACCATCCAGAGAGAGCTGAACTGTCGAGAGGACCAGCCGGGATAGTGGACAAACCAGGCTTGGAGTTGGAGAAGATTTTGAGCTTCATAACTATAGGGATTGGTTGCCACCAGAAACAGGATTACCTTGTCAGATGGAAGGAAGCACCGGAAGAGGAGAGATGGGAATCGGAGGACTCACTTTGGAGATGGAAGAGGAAGATTGCGAGATATGAACGGAGGATACTGAGACAGTCGGGATTGTCAAGGGAGACAATGACTTCTAGTGGGGGAGGATGTAACGCATGCGGTTGTGAACCGGGCGCGTGCACCTCCGTGTAGCGAAATCGACTAAGTCTTGGTGTGATGGTTACCTTGGACGTGACACATTTGTGAGATTGGTTGGCGACCATCGGTTATAGCATGAGTTGGGCAGCTCGCCACACGAGCCGACTGTGGAGAAACACACGACGAGGGCGCGTTGGGTGGGGCGGTCCCGCACGATGGGCGGGCCGACCGAACGATGGGCGATGGCGTGTGGAGATAACACGGGAGATAGGCAAGTCGACTGAGCGCATAGCTTGGAGTTTGGAGCATATACATATGCCAAACGATTGTGGCATTTGACACCATCGAACACATCGCATTCCATCGCAACATAAGAAGTGCGAGGTCTTCTACCGCAGGTCGAGGGCATTGGTAATGCGCCCGCCGAGTCGGGCAGGTTGACACAGATTTCGGTTGGCGTTTGGAGGTGTGGGCGGAGGGCGCGGGTAGGCGCTCGCCCGCCGAGCAAACAATGAACGTGTTGGGTTGTAGTCGTGCAGGTGTGCACGGGTGCGCCCGCCCGTTCGGGAAAACATATGCGCGTTGGTTATATTGTGTTAATTGCTGGGTAGGCGAGGTGCGACCACCGTGCGCTCTTACACGGGCAGGCGCCCGCCTTGGTTATGAACGCGCTCCGGGCCATTGTAATGAAATCTCTTATATAATAAAAAGATGTTCTTCTCTTGCATGTTGTTGGCGTTTCTTTATCGTTTATCATGTTGTTAAACTTGCACATGTTGAAAAGAAACGATACGGCTGCCACCTCAGGATTCCTCATGCATCGACGACTACGAGACTGGGATGATGATCCTACGGTTGCAATGGAAACCTGCCGACTTACTCTACCCTTGGCGCCGAATTGCAGCCCCATTCTTTTGTGGAAAGACCTGGAACTTGCTCTGCCTCCTGTCTCAGCTGCAGGCTTGGCAGCCTCTATTTTAGGGTTTGGTTGCAGAGAAAAGGTGCGCGAGGCTTCAGGACCTAACCGTGCTACTAGATTTTATCACCCGGGTAATTGCATGGCAGTTTTCTTTCTTGTACAGTTCGTTGGTTCTGCAATCATTTGTTTAGTAGATAGTTCATTTCTTATACAGATTAGGTGTTTACACATTTTTTTAACCATATTGCTATGCTTGCTTACAGGTACCTTCATTCCCTCCATCTGGGTTCGCGGATGACACTGGATGGAGTGGTGCGCTGAAAAGCATCCTGGATTTCCACCGGTATGATGAATTCCCACTTGCTATTGATTATATATGTTGGAGCTGAACTAGGGTATATAGACCTTTGTGCCCGAGTTTTGTACCTACAGCTCGCATGAGCTCGTTGTTGGGTGACCCTGTTTCGGGTCGCAGAGTGGCCAACCCCGTGAAGGACTTCTATATTTCTAAGCTTAAATGTGTTTTTTTTTTTTGTCTGAGCCGCTCTCGCTGTACATGTAGTTTTACCTATTAAATTTTATACCAGGTCTTGTCTGGTGTTAACTTATGAGTTTGGGCGACTTCTCCATTTTCATGGCCCCAACCTTTGTAAAGTAATATGTGATGTCTGTCCAGTTTATTCGTCCTCTGCTTCGGGACTGAACACGGTAGTTTCGTTTGAACTTGAATATGTATTATGGCTCTTCTTATTAATGGTTTCTCACTCAGATTTTGGTTCTATTTAGTCCAATGCTGTCATAGCTCATTAGAATTCGTTGAATCTGTTCTTAGCAGTGTATTATTATTCAATTCTCAATTTTACTTTATCAACTTGGAAGAATCTATTTTTCTATTTAGCAATGTCATTTGTTCAGTTCTTAGTTTATTCTAAACCTGATAGATTTACTATTGTTTAGCTGCTTGAGGGTTTGGCTCTGCATGAGGGTTTCGAGGTTCATTTCTATGTTCGAGCTGTATATCATCCTACCTCTCTTAACATCTATAGCCCACCCTTCCTGTTAGCTTTTATGTCTGTGCAACCAAGACTCGAGACCCCTGTCCCAAGATTCCAGCAACATCCCATTTCAGGCATTTCCAGATAAGTGTACATGCATAAATACTCACGGAACTAGGACCTCACCCGTTCCTGACATTTGGGGATTTCTCTTCCGATTGGTGGATTTTTACTAGATGTTTGGTTTGATATATATATAGTTTTATTTTTTATTTTTTAAAAAGAAAGACAACAGATGATTTTATTCCATCCCTGTTTATGGCAAAGGGTTTTATAACGTTCCATGAACTCTCTTACCTCTGTTAATTAATGCAGTGAATCTTGCTTAAACCAATTTTGCTATTTATGTATACAGAGGAGCGCTAATAGTTCGTTTCCCTTTATACCCTTCACTATAGAGTCCGCCTATATTAAAGAATAGTCCGACTACTGTTTTTCAGCTATCGCTATTCAATGACGTCAATATAATTTGCCCGCCTTCATGGAGGGTTTTTAATATTACTGCTACTATCCCCTTTTTTAAACAAATAATAAACAACAAGAGAGAATACATTCCATTTGCTTTCTTTTCCTCCAGATAACACAAAACACTGTGACACCAACAAGTTCTTGGGTTTACTTACAATAGTTTTTAATTTTATACAGTACAATTATTTTATCTAATTCACTTATAGAATTGCTTACAAATGTTCTTCCACTTACCTGCACTGTTGTAATTTACAAGTGCTCTAGAAGTTGAGCCTTCACTGTTTCTCCCGCTTCCAATCTTCCACCCAACCTTGAGATTTGTCCTTTGGGACCAGAATCTCCCCCCTAGCTCCCTTGCCGGACCACTTCCCTCAGCAAGTCGCTGGCACCTTCGTGCTTGGATACCTGGTCATCACCAGACTTAGCCTTTCTTTTCTTTTGTTTCTTCCCATCTACTTATCTCTACAAAGCAGACCCCCCTCTGCCTCTTTTCCTCCGGAAACTCCATCCAGTTAGGAAAACAGCTAGGGTTTTTGGGACATAGCAACTGCCTTCTCGAGAAGTTGTCAGCTCTTCAAGAAACATTATTTTTTAAAAACAGAAAATATTATCAAATCCAAATAGATAATAATAATCAATTCATTTTATCATTTACCACAGTAAAGTCAAATATTTACATTTATCCTGGGGCATTACCATATTACTAAGAATATCCTAGAATATTTTATGAGATTAAATCCTTACTATCCACTTTATAATTATTTATAATTAAATTAAAACTTCAGAAACCATATTCCAAAATAGTCATCCCTATCAGAATAATTAAAATGGTTTTTGAAATATAGCCCAAAACTTTCTCTAATCCTAAATTATATCTACCCTTCTAAAATATAAAAAGATCCTTTTGAATCAATTCACTAGCAAGATATACTTATTTTGCTATACTTATTTTGTGATTCATAACATTCTTAATTTGTAACTAATTGAATTAGCGACTTGATACTTAATTTCAAATTTTTTTATAAGAGCTTTGTTAACTTAATTGTTAAAAGCATATATTTATCTTTAGAGAGATATACATTCTAATATAACAAGGGAGCCACTGTGGTGGCGGTAGTCCCTGCCGGGGTCTGCAGAGACAACACAATATATATAAATGTTCATAGATATTATCAATATTTCTATTATATGTCTCGGATCAGGAATAGCAGCACAATCTCCGGTGCAAAACCTGTGGTTAAATGTTCATAAATGTTATCAAACACAAAATGAGAGAAACCAAAACTTTTTATAATCCACTATTTTAAAATGTGTGTCATACGCCATTGTTTCTTCAAAATCGCATGCCTAGTAATTAAAGGCACATGCAGACCCCACACAGCATACCACAGCTAAACCTATCGCCAAGTTCGAAGTCGGATTCCATTTCCCCACTAGTAAACCTAACCTGTCACATTGTTCAAAGTTGGATTCTATCATTTTCTTTTACAATAGCATGTCTTTTCCATGAGTAAACCTTTGTCAAAACACAATATTATGACTTTGCATGTGAAATCTCTTCATGCACTCCAAGTGTCCTTTGCAAAGCTACAGCTCTACATCCATTACAGGTTCTGCATATTCGGTCACTTGTACTGGTAAGTACTGCAAGACCACTATCCGCTTTGCACAATCCTGGAACAGTGAAAGTAGGACAAGTATGGCAGCCCGGTAAAATTTTATTGCACTTGTCAACTTTACTCGATTGCTTTTTTGGGTTAGTTAGGTAGTGAAATATGGATGATTTTAAGAAATATTTTTGAAAAAAGTTCATCTATTTACTAAGATAGTTAATATTTGGTTTAACTATATTTTATATTTTGGAGTTAATAATTTGAATTAATAAATTTAGATAATTTTAAATTTATTAATAAATATATAAATGAATCAACTTTCTAAACAAATTTTAGAAAATTATGCAGAATTAAGTGGCACTTATATTTCTTAAAAAATCAAAATAAAAAACAATTAAACAACCACATAACTATTTTCTTAAAACAACATAAAGAATATTTCCTAGAACTAAATAAAACCTATTAATATCTCTTACACATATTTTTGATACTGGAAGAGGAAATTTTAAGTAACTGTAAATGTAAATATATTCGAATCAAATTATACGATTGGTATATTTTAGAAGCCATTTCACTTGTTTTTTAATTAATTTAAACCAACTATGAAAACATTCGGAACTCTGATAAAAAAAACTCCAGTGTTTACTATTTGCAGGTGGTACATATTCCACAATATCGTACATTCCCACCAACGACTTCGTCTCTATCACATATATTCAGATTCAAAAATGTTCAAAATACCGACAAAAGAGTTATCACAGATTGGCAACGGTAGTCCATCAAAAATTGGGGTTACAGGGAATGAAGAGAAAAATTATGAAATTCCTCCACCCATTGGGTTTTCTAATTCTGGGCTACACAAGCTCTCTGCTATCCTTCACGGTGATCTCTTATGTTATTTTCACATATGTCTGTTTGCTCCAGGATTATATGCTCCTTTCCATATATGTATTGACGCTATATGCCCACAGAATTCTCCATGATCGGCTCCTATGATGCACAAGTTTTCTGTAAATATTTGACCATTATATTGCCTTAATATAAACATGCAGCTTTTTCTTCTGGAAAAAAGCGGTTTCAACAAGGTGATTTATCATCAATTTCTGGCAGCACTGCAGCAGGTTAGCGTTGTAGCAATTTGATTAAGGAAATTTATTTTTTTGTTGCTGTAGTTGCATTTCTTCTTTTTGTTACTATATTTGCATTTCTTCTTTTTCTTGTTACTGTACTGAAGTCACATTTCTCACATATGCATATCATATAAAAAATTTAGGACAAATTTAAATATCCGCAATCAATGTAATTCCCAGTTATGATATTTAGATATATATACCATTTCCAATTAATTCATTTAAAAGTAGTCTCGTCCATAATTGATATGTTAGCTCATTTATTGCCCATAATTGATATGTTAGCTCATTTATTGCCAGTAAAACACAACCGAGTCAACAATATATTGCAATTAGGAAATACAAAAGAAACCACAACCAATTCAACAATATATTGCAATCAGGAAATACAAAAGAAACCACTATTACAGAAAAAACCATAGTATACCTTAGTGGAAAGTTATAGAAAGAAATTTGTCGTGTGTCATAAATTGTCTTGGTTGCAGTAAAAATTTTTAGCCAACTACTATCATATGAAATGATATATACTTCAACATTACGTTAATCACTATATTACTATCATATAAACCTTATGAACCTATATTTTAGTGAACACACTTGTATTTTACTGAACATTGATTCTTCTTCTTTGGTTTCAGGGTAACTTCCACAAAAACCTCAGTGACCTCTTACATCTCTAGAGGAAGTGCCTAGAGAGAAAGAGATAAATGCAACCAGTAAGGGCAGAGGATTAAGAACAACAAGGAAATTGCAACAACAAGGAAATTGCAGCCAGCGAGAGCAGACGTGGGTTCTGTACAGTCTTCGTAGGTTTCTCCTGGTGGTTTGCATTCGAAACCTAGAACAATGGGCTAACATGAGCATGGAGGGGGACGCAGAGGGAACAAATATTGCATGTATTTTTTATTGCGTGGAACGAATATGGGACAATAGATATAGGAGATGACAAGTGGCCCCAAGAACATGCAGGTGGCATGCAGCCTCCACTAGAAGTGGAGGCTTAAAAACTTTGCATAAAATATTTCAAACTTTGCGATATAAATAAATTGCAAAAACTTTGATATAAAGAAATTGGCAACGGTATATAAAATGACAGAACTTTGGATAAAATGGTATTGCCACAATTTTCTTGCATCGGGCCACGTGAAGCCTCCAATAAGAGGTAGAAGTTAAAACTTTGGATAAAATTTAAGTGAATAAAATTGCTACGATTAAACTTTGGTTAAAAAACAAGAAAACATAAAAAAACGATCAACGGATGGATTAATAGCCGGTCAAACGTTCGATCGAACGCTATAGTCCCTGCTATGCCGGAGACAAAGACTAATAAGAACATATATATTTTTATATATTAAATCAATTTCAATTCATTTTAAATATATATTTTTATAAATTAAATCAATTTCAATTCATTTTAAATCTTGATCCATCCAGTATTTAGATGGATGAAATTTGTTAATATGTAAATATTTTTCTGAAGATTAATTTATGTCACATATTTAAATAGATCTATGTTGATGGGTGAACAATTTGTTTGGTTAGTCAAGTAAGTTCAAGTCGTATATACGTTTAAACTAATTAAAAAATAATATTTATAATAATCTTATTAATTTGTAATAGTCTTGTTTAAAAATACAGAAAATAACTAATTTTCCAAAAAATTCTTATTTCTAAAAACAATTTTTTCCCTTACCTACTCAAATATTCTTTTCATTTCATTCGTATCAATTTCAATTTCTTCTCTGTACAATAATAAAATAAAAAAAATTTTATATTAAAAAATAATAAATATAAAATTTTATAGGTTGATTATTCAACATGATAAATATTTTATATTAAAAAAATAAATATAAAAATTTATAGGTTTGATTATTCAACATGTTGCAGAGATTGCTCATGGCAAACACTTCACCTATATGAATAAATAAATAATTTAAAAAGCATTTATAGATTTGTATATTGCAGTATGGCCCAAGAAAAATGAAAAAGGGAGACGAGATTATTATGTAAATTACCATGAAAGGAAGTCTTATGAATCTCAAGTAAATATACCAGTAGCTCAACCGGCCACCTCCCTGCTAGTCTACAACGTAAATTGTCTTGTCTTGAAATCTGCGAGGACTGCAATATATAATAGAGTACGTATATCCCACCCGCAAGTGTGTATCCCTCCTTTCTGTCGTGAAAATCAGAAGGGAGGAGGAGGCGGTCCTGATGGTGCAAACCGAGGCGGTGGCGGCCCAAACAATCCTCTGCAACAGGCATCCCATATCCAGGAGCAAAATATAAAGAATAAGCTGTTTATCTCACAAAAATTAAAACAACCAAGCCAACCGTGTCTTTTGCCCTTTCCGCCGCCATGAAAAGCATGAGAATGGAATTGAATGCAGACCTTACCACTCTGTAATGCAATCCGCCCCGGGAGGCGGAGCCCCCAGTAGCGGCGCTTTTGGAGGAGGAGCAAAAACTGGAGCGGGCGGAGGAGGGGCAAAACCAGGAGCGGGAGGAGGGTCTTGGAAGTATCTGATAAAGAGGTCCTTCTGGCCTCATGTTAATTGTCACTGAGCGTTTTATTAATATCTGATATGAGGTTCCTCATAGCAGATATGATAAAACTAATTAACAGATTTAGTTTTTAGGTTGCTTCACAATTTTTTGTTACCAACCGTAGGCAACTGACCTAGAAAGTATTTCTTACTGTAAACTATATTTGGCAAGAGCGTTACTGTTACTGTCATCGTTAGTAGATCTGCAGGCGGCATATCAAATAATAAATAATTCCAGACAAATAGATCTCCAGCCGCCACTCCTGCTGGCCGTCTACAGCATAAATTGTGTTGTAATGTGACAAAAGCAATGCATCTGTTACAGAATATATGTGTGTATATCCCTCCCTGGTGTGAAAATCAGGCGGGAGGAAGTGGTCCTGGTGGCGGAAGTGGAGGCGGAGGTGGAGGCATAGGCGGAGGTGGAGGCGGAGGCATAGGCGGTGGTGGTCCTCCAGCACAGCAGGCGTCCCATATAAACGATAAGCTGTTAATTACACACAAGAGAAAACAAACAAAGAAACTGTGTTAGCTTATCTTTTGCCCTTTCGGCCGCCATGTAAAGCAGAAGAATTGAATAGAAGGGAGATCTTACCACTCTGTAATGCAGCCCGGCCCTGACGGCGAAGGCGGGGGCCCCAGTAGCGGTTCTTCCAGAGGAGGAGGAGCAAAGACTGGATCTGGCGGAGGAGGAGCAAAGCCTGGATCGGGCGGGGGAGGAGCAAAATCAGGACCCAGGGGAGGAGGACCAAAGTCCAGAGAAGGAGGAGGGCCAAATCCCGGGCCGGGAGGAGGAGATCCAAAACCAGGATCCGGCGGAGGAGGGCCTTCGGAGAAATTCTGATAACGTGGTTCTTCTGGACTCATGTTAATCGTCACTGAGAGTCGCACGTTTTCTATTTGCCTCTCTCGATGCTATGAGAGTTCCTGTGTGTGGAGAGTATGGGCGAGGTAGATACATAGAGCTGAACTACTATTCTGCTCCAACTAACCTTCTCCTTAGGATTTGAAGTAGGTGAATATCCAGCGCGCCGTTTGTATTGTTGTGCTGCTGACTGTTAGGAGCGCAAGGTGCATGTGCAGGAAAATTTGAAGCATATAGAAAACCGCTTTTCCTTCCGCTTTTTATGTAAGAGTGATAGCTCCGAAACTCATTTCTTACCTAGGAAGATTCGAGGCGTATCTCTTTCATATAATTCCATACTCGTCGGTAAAGGAAATCGCAACTTCTACTTTATGAGTCAATGGTCCTTTTTACATACAAATAATGTCGCAGATAATTTTTGATGGGCATAGTAATCAATGGCGCTGTTCACGGAGGTGACAATTTCGGAGGGTCATTTCTGATTGAATTTTGCTTGCTTTTTTTGTTTTTTGTCTCAGTTAATGGGAGGAGATCCCGACCCGACTAGTGGGAGGTTCAGACTCAATGTCATCTGACAATGAAGTTAGAATGCCTTATATTGGAGTGGTAACAAGCTAAAGCTAATTTTATATATCAATATGTTATATATTAACATATTATTGTATGGAAATATTTTAGATGGATTTTCTATTTCTATTTTTATATTGTGTAATTTTTATAATAAATATTAAAAAAATATTATTTATTTATAAGAGGATTGAATTATTTATCTTAAAAGAAAGGAATTTAAAATTTTGAATAATAAATTTATATAAATAATTAATAATAATAAGTATGTGTTTTTCTTAAGAGGGCATAGGTTTAAAACGAGAGGGTAGAGTATGTATGCTTTTATAGACTTAGCAAATAAATTAGTGTGGGGAGGTGGGTAACCTTTTCCATAAACAAAAGGGTTTCATACACCTATATGGTGTCTGGCTTGACCATGACCTTAAAATTGGATAACAACAACAATAATAATAATAATAAAATATTTACATCATCATATAAAAAAAATAAAAATAAAAAATGTTATGTGTAACATCAAATTCCATAACTAATAATATATTTTGTTAGTAACTTTCTAGTATTTTTAATTATTTTATCTCTCACAATCCATTTAAAAAAAAAAATATTTTTAATGATCAAAATTCTTTTGTAACCTTTTCATCATCCATCATTTAATGATGGTTGGATTGTATCCATACAAAAATCTCAATTCAAAAATTCTAGGTTTTGTCAATAGTTTAATCTTTCTAAAAATCAAATTTAAATATTATTTTATTTAAATATAAAATCAAAAATACTAGATGCAACTATGGTGAGACCTGTTAGAGCTTCAAGAAACTCTCCTAGGTTCTAGCTTACAGATGTCTGATAACATATAATCTTCAATATGGTTCTAGGAACTTATTGGGATGGGTGATGGTTTGGTTCAAGCCAGATAACCACTTCTACTCTATTTTCACTCCAGACATGCATGAATGCCCTCAGACTACAAGGCTTTAGACCATCAATGCCCAACAACTTGGGAATTAGGTGCATAGACGAAGAATACTAACCACACCAGCAGATGCATACCGAATGTATGATGACCAACTACAACTAGTAAAGAAACTTGCAAATCTAATCTGTCAATGTAGAGATAAGATGACAATTATCTTACATTTGATACAGAAGAAACCTGAGTGACCTACTTATTGATACATTCAATTGTTTAATACAGAGATAAGATGACAATTATCTAGCATTAGACATAGGAGAAATCATGAATACAACACATCAGGCACAAGCTTAGAATAGAGAAGAAATGGGCATTGAGCAATTAACAACAAAATAAGTTTGCATTGCTGAAAATGAAGATGAGACGCTGCAAGTTATAGAATATCTACAATCTCCAAAAGTTAAACCCAAACACAATTGCCAACCTCGATTACATCTTTCTTCTGGCTATTTATAATCTATCATTACAATGGCTCCTAGCTGTTTAGGGATGGAGGGGTCTTAATTGACCACCAACTACTATTAACTGTCTAATAACATCTTTGAACGTAGTTGCTTTCTTCACTACGAAAACCTAATCGGTTCTGGTACCGTGTTGTCCTTCGAGTAGTCAGATTGATCATGGCAATGGAGTTCCATGACTGTTTAATTCGGTTGTTGAGTTGTGCTGTGCTCTTTTCTCCTCTGACCATGCTCTTCTTTTAATTTAGTTTCATGTTCGGACTGTCGCCAGACTGATAGAGTTGGCCATCTTCTCCTTCATGTAACAGATAGGACGTGGGGTATGGAGTACATGGGCGGATGGACGATCGGGAGTGATCGTGAATGATGGTCGTCGGATCAAGGGAGATGTATGGCAGAGATTACTTTTGGAGGCTAGCGTCGTGGTGGGAGCGAAACATGTCCGGGTCGTTAGATCTCCAGGCAAGCAGATCAGATGCTTATCAGGCAGTGGAGATGTGTGGGTGATAATGTGCGGGGTGGTTTGATTTGAGTGGTAATGGTTTTCATTGCACAGGCATCGAGCCGTAAGCGGTAAGTGTCAGAACTCGCCCGATGCCATTCACGGGATGACACGTAGAGGAGGGAAAAAGAAAAATCGCCCTCATCGCGCGGGTACTTTGCGCGCTTGTTGTCTGCACGATATGGGCGCTAACCGTTGATCTGGGGGGGTGATATAACGACGAAGGAGTGTCGGACAAGTTGGTGTATCAGATGGGATGTAGACCGTTGGACTGGCAGGGAAAAATCAATGGCGAAGATACGATGAAGGTAGGAAATGTCTTCGGGAAATGTGCTATAGGCGCGTAAGGCATATGGGTGAGGTTTTATGAGGATTTTGGCTATTGCGCTTGGGGCTAAGGCTAAAGAGGAATTTGTTGGGGTGTGAAGGTTAAGTTAGGAAAGAGAAAGGGTAAAGTGTGAGCGGGGGTAAGGGAAGAAGTGGAAAAATGGCCCATGTGGGGCCTTCTTTTGGGTAGCAAAGCATACCATGTCCTTCCTTCAACCTTCAAAATGCCAGAGTTGCACCTCAGGGCTAACATTGGCTCCTTTTGGGGATGAAAGCCTCCTTGTGATGTTTCAAGAATTGTAGACCACTGCCTTTCCAGTAAACAACAAGATTATATCTACTACATAGTGTTCCATTGGGCATGGAGTCTAACTAGTATGGAATAAAACTGAAAAACATATTTACAATACCAAGGCTTTAAAGCCTTAAATGAAATAAAGTTTGAAGAACAACCCATTGACTGGGCCATCAAAAACATATCCTCCTTCCTTTAAAGCATTCCTTTTGAGAAAACAACCATTAAATTGAAAATTGACCCTTTTTACCTTTCTATGAAAGGTTTCTTTGTCTTGGCCAATGTGCATATCAACAAATTCATACTCTGTTGTGTCATTTGTGACCTGAAAAGTTAATATGAAGGATGAATCAATGCATTCTTGTGTGGGGGACACAAGGACTTCACCTGTTCCTGCAGCTTTCTTAGAGCAAGCCCCATCAAAGAACATGTCCCAAATCTGTGAGCCTTCTTCCTCCGTGATCTGGAAAACTAAGTTTTTAAGTTGTGTAGAGGCCAACTAATAAGGCTTGGTAATGTCAAGACAGAGCTTATGCATGACAACCTTGGGCATTGGATTATGGCTGGCTCCAGTGTGCAAAAGACAATTTTGAAGGATTTCATCATGAATAGACAGAGAAACATTGAATGATGGGGAGTTGTCTTCACAATTTTCAATGATCGGGCTGAGAATAATAGTTTGTTGGTCATCTTGCAGATTTACATAGTCAGTGGAGGCTTGGATTGTTTTAGGCTCAAGATCCCCAAGGATGGATGCTTTGAAGGACTCATTCTTCACTAGTTCAATCAGAGGCATAGGTATTCTTGGCTTCTGAATTTCTGATTGAAAACTGAAAGAAGAAGGGGACTTGTCAAGGCCTCCTACCTCTATGGTTGGAGCTTTGAGGATGATAGGATCAACTGATGGCTGCTTCTGCTTATTAGCTTGATGTTCTGCAGGAACAACTTTATGAACAAGAGTTTCTTTGACATTATTCATCATAGACCTCAGATTATATTGGTGCTGATCTACCATTTGTAGAACAACTGCACCATCCCGTTCTTGGTTGATTTGGTCATTGAATAACGACTTATCATAGAAATCTTTGGTTAAAAAAGTGGCGTTGCCTTTGTCTTCCATACAATGGATCTCATCATCTTCCTCAAACTACTCTTCTTCCATGACTGCATTTTGAAACGGGGTCTTCACCCTTTGGTCTTCATTAGCATCTTTGTTTCTTTGCAAAATCTGCAACTGCTCATTTGCTCTTCTATATGGATTTGGATTTGGAAGAGCAAAGGTATTAGGAACCCTTTCTTTCCTAGAATGCTGCTCAACCTTTAATTTGGAAACTTCAGAGGCTAATTACTCTATCATCTTGGCCATTTTATCGATCTTGGGATTTGAAGATAATGAGGGCTTACCTCTTTGTCTTCTTCTATCAACATTACCTTTGAGCTTTTCTGCAACCATGACATTTGATTCTACTTTCAGGGCTGCATCTTGCATATCAGCCAAAGAAGCACATCTTCTCTCCCTCAATAGTAAACAGAAATAAGAATCGAAGGCATTAGAATATGTGAGCTTAGCAGAGGTAGGGGTGGGTTTCACTTCAGCTGATATCTTGCTGTACATGCGGTTAAATCTCTTATTGAAATCAGACAAAAACTCACCATTTTCCTTCTATAAGTTCCCAAACTCAGTATGATAGTATACCAAATCTTTCTTATCCCCCCAATTCTTTGGGAATACATCATCCAAGGCCTCAATATCAGTGATAGATCTAGGGGTCAATTCTCTGAACCATTTTCTAGCCTCTCCATCTAGGGTTTGGACAAAGACTCTCATCCACACACATCTTCACTAATGTCTAGATTATCTGCATAACTATAAAAGGACTCAAGATGTTCTTCAGCTGTAATCCCTTCAGTCCCAGTGAACTTGGGCATGTATTTTTGATATTCTCCAGCAGGCATTGCACTCAAAGGAGTGGGCAATACTAGAGGTCCATACCTAGCAGCTATGATTCTTTCCATTTTGGTGGGTGCTTGTGGACCTGCCATGCCTGTGGTGGATGGAAGAGTGCTAACAATCTGGATGATAGAGAGCTGAGGAGTGACTGACAGGACTAAAGGAATATGAGGGATAAGAGGTGAGGTTTCCTTCGGGCTTAAAGCAAGAGGAGAACCTAAAGAATACAGAGCTTTATGAATCTCTGAAAATTTTTCTTCACTATTAGTGCTAAATGCTATATTCTCAACATGTATTTATTCTATTACAAGCCTTTCTTTCATAGATATGGAGGATTTTTTAGGTTTACCTGATCCTGATGCTCCTTTCTGTGATATATTTCTTCCTTTGATAATATTTTCAGGGTCAGGTACTGAGTCAGCTGGTGACTTCTGAGGATTTCTCCGAGTATGCCTCACAAACTGAGCGAGAACTATGATGTGGAGTTGCCAAGAGGTTCGGCCTCCATTAGAGTCGCCGGATAGATGATTACAACCAAAAATGTGTCCAGACTTTGTCTATCATCAAAGTTGGATCTGTGTCGTTCTCCCAGGGAAGCTGAGCTTCAATCTCCTCTCCCTAGAAACGGCGCCAATTATGTTAGAGCTCCATGAAACTCTCCTAGGTTGTAGCTCGGAGATGCCTGGTAACATATAATATTCAATATGGTTCTTATTGGGATGGGTGATGGTTTGGTTCAAGCCAGATAACTAATTCTACTCTTTTTTCACTCCAGACATGCATGAACACCCTCAGACTGCAAGGCTTTAGACCCCCATGCTCAACAATTTGGGAATTAGGTGAATAGGCGAATAATACTAACCACACCACCAGATGCATAAATAATGTATGATGGCTAGCTGCAATTAGTAAAGAAACTTGCAAATCTAATCTATCAATGCAGAGATAAGATGACAATTATCTTGCATTTGATACAGAGGAAACCTGAGTGACCTACTCACTGATACATTCAATTGTCTAATACATAGATAAGATGACAATTATCTAGCATTAGATATAGGAGAAATCATGAATACAACACATTAGGCACAAACTTATAACAGAGAAGTAATGGGCATTGAGGAATTAATGGCAAAAGAAGTTTGCATTGCTGAAAATGAAAATGAGACGCTGCAAGTTATAGAATATCTACAGTCTCCAGAAGTTAAACCCAAACATAATTGCCAACCTCAATTACATATTTCTTCTGGCTATTTATAATCTATCATTACAATGGCTCCTAGTTGTTTAGGGATGGAGGGGTCTTAATTGACCACAAATTACCATTAACTGTTTGATAATGTCTTTGAACCTAGTTGCTTTCTTCACTACAAAAACCTGATCGGTTCTGGTACGGTGATGTCCTTTGGGGTAGTCGGATTGATCATGGTAGTGGAGTTTCGTGACTGTTTAATTCGGTTGATGAGTCGTGTTGTGTGCTTTTCTCCTCCGTCCATGCTCTTCTTTTAATTCAGTTTTATGTTCGGATTTTCACTAGACTGACAAAGTTGGCCATCTTCTCCTTCATGTAACAGACAGGACGTGGGGTATGGAGTACATGGGCGGATGGGTGATCGGGAGTGATCGTGAATGATGGCTGTCAGATCAAGGGAGATGTATGGTGGAGATCGCTTTTGGAGGCTAGTGTTCATGGTGGGAGCGAAACATGTCCGAGCCGTTAGATCTCCAGGCGAGTAGATCATACGGTTATTGGGTGGCAGAGATGTGCGGGCGATAATGTGTGGGGTGGTTTGATTTGAGTGGTAATGGTTTTCATCGCGCGAGCATCGAGCGGTAAGCGGGAAGTGTCAGAACTCACCCGATGCCATTCACGGGATGACAGTAGCGACAGGGAAAAAGAAAAATCGCCCTCATCGCGCAGGTACTTTGCACGCTTGTTGTTCGCGTGATATGGGCACTGACCGTTGATCTAGTGGGGGTGATCTAACAACGAAGGAGTGTCAGACAAGTTGGTGTATCAGATGGACGTGGACCATTGGATTGGCGGGGAAAAATCAACGACGAAGATACGGTGAAGGTACAAGATGTCTTCGGCAAATGTGCTATAGGCGTGTAAGGCACATGGGTGAGGTTTTATGAGGATTTTGGCTATTGCACTTGGGGTTAAGGCCAAAGAGAAATTTGTCAGGATGTGAAGGTTAAGTTAGGAAAGGGAAAGGGTAAAGTGTGAACGGGGGTAAGGGAAGAACAGGAAAAATGGCCCATGTGGAGCCTTCTTTTGGGCAGCAGAGCAGACCGTGTCTTTCCTTCAGCCTTCAAAACGTTAGCACTGCACCTCAGGGCTAACAAGATCCAACTGAGATCAGGGTAACTTATTTTGAAAAGATTAGACATTTTTAACATTTAAATGTAAAAAACATTTTTACTTTGTCATTTGTTAAATTGTATCTATGGAAAAATCTCAATTCATAACTTCAACCTCGAGCCAATATTTTTATATGGTAAAAATAAAATTTAAATATTATTTTATTCAAATATAAAATCAAGAATAAGGTAATATAAAATTATAGAAAAGTTTTTTTAAATTTCAAAATAGTAATAATATGAGTGGACTTTGAAAGGTAATATATATGCGTAAGAACCACATTCTAAAAAAAAAGATTTATCTACTGTATAGAATTTTTATATGAAATTAAAAGTGATATACTTTAAACTTAATTGGTCCATGTATTGCACAGAATCTCGGAGGTCAGTCTCATCTGAAAGTTCGTGGGTGGAGATTCAGACCCGACTAGTACTCAATGTCATCTCACAATTTCTCGGAGGAGATTTGCTCTGACTCCTGATAAGTTAGGATGTCCTAGGATGGAGTGTTAATACGTTAATTTCAGGTATCAATATGTTATAATATTGTTGGATGGAGAGGTTTTGTCAGTAAGTGAAAGAGAAATAATTTAGTTTGGATTTTTTTTTATAGGATGGTGATTTTTACAATATATATATATATATATATATTATATATATTATATATAAAGTATGTTAATTTAGTAGAAAGTGATAGTTTTTAATTTTATTATAATGAATAAGTGAAAATTCAATAATTTCATTTCACATTAAAAAAAATCGATTTCTGTACATATAAATATGTACTATTATTAATATAACTAACCATTATTATTAATAAGCGAAGATTATTAATTATTATATAAGTCAAAATTATTAATTATAAAATTAAATTATTAAATTGGTTTGAGAATAGAAAATAAAAAAAATACATAATTTTTTTTTTTAATAAATTTATAGACTTTTATAAACCGAATTTGCAAAAGTAAAAGGTTTATAACTTCATAATATTAATAAGATGCCTGAGTATATACTTGAAATAATAAGAACTACATTATGAAACAAGCTATTTATCTAATATTTTTATGTGAAATAATAAGCTATATACTCGAAACTTAGTTGGTCATGTATTAAGCAAAATTTGTACTTAATAGTGTTAATTTAGAATATCAAAAACTTAAACCTAGTTGCTTGAGGTTAGGACTCACTCTCATCCTCGGATCCTCGGAGAAGATTCCTAGGAGATGCTCGCGACCCTATGAAGTTAGAACGACTATTGTATGGAGAGGTTTTTTCAATTTTAAATTAAAGTAAAATATTGTTATTATTATTTAATCATCGTGTTAATTTTTATAATACATACGAATAAATAAATAAATGTTTAAATTTTATTATAATGAATGGAAAATGTGATAAATTCATTTTAAATTATAAATTAGAAAAAATATGTTTCATACATGCAAATATATATTATTTATTAATATAAATCAATAATTATTATTAATTGATAATAATTAATTAGTTATTTTGTGATTATTATTATTAATTAATATTTGCTGATTATTAATTACAAGACTAAAGATAATAATAAAATTGCTCTTCACGATCGGAATTCCTATCTTAAAAAGCTTTATGAATCTCTGAATGTCATGGATAATTTGGAAACCCTGCTCACAGTGAAAGAAGTTTTCTCTTTAGAAGACATTAAGTTTGGGGTTAATCGCCTCGCTAATGGGAAAGCTAAGGACATTGAAGGTTACTAGGCGGAAATCTTAAAAATTGGAGGTACTGTCCTCATCCCTCACATCCACAAGCTTTTCAATCAAGCAGTCAAGCAAGGGTTCCCTAAACCTTGGACTGAGAGCCTCATTATCCCTATTTTTAAAAGTGGGGATACAAATAACCCCTCTAATTATCAGAAAATTATGATCAGCCCTCTCTTAGCCAAGTTATATGGTAGTATTTTGGAAAAAAAGTTAAGCATATGGCTTGAAAGTGAAGGTAAGCGGGCTAAAGGCCAAGCAGGTTTCAGAAGGCATCACTCAACAACATACCACCTCGTTACGCTTAGGATCATTGCGGAGGAATGTCGTAACGATAAATCCAATTTATTTTGTTGCTTTGTGGACTTTAGAAAGGCTTTCAATAGGGTTCCTAGATACAACCTTTGGAATAGATTAGAAGAGCTAAAGGTTCCTCTCGAGTTGAGAGCTGTCGCTATAAGGTTATACGAGAATGTAATTGCCAAGCTAAGGAGCAATGAGGGGTGGTTGAAAGATATTAAGTGTAACATCGGAGTTAAACAAGGTTGCCCCCTCTCCCCTACCCTATTTGTCATTTTTACATCGATAAGATCGAAGGCTATTTAGAGGAAGCAGGATGTGATGGCACAATCTTAGTTGGGATAGTCGTCATCCTTCTTCTCTATGTTGATGATATTGTTATTTTGGCAAGGTGCCCGTCTGATCTTGATAAGCAACTCAGGCTTCTTAAGGATTTTTGCTCTACCATGGGTATGACGGTTAACACTGACAAAACAAAAGTTATGATTATCAAATCTAAGAAGGACACTTACGCTAATTTTATGTATGACAATAATAACTTGGAGGAAGTGTATTCTTACAAGTACCTAGGGATTGATATTCATCACAAGCTCAACTAGAACCATAGCATTGAGAAAAGGATTAATGGGGGGTGGAAAGCTTATTTTGGTCTTGAAAATAATTGTAAAACAATGAACCTCGTAATGTGGGAGAAAAAGAAGTTCCTCTTTGAAACTTTAGTCACTCCTGTTATCTTATATGGCTGTGAGGTTTGGGGTTGCAGCATATCCAGAGAATCATGGAGAAAGATTGAGAAAATCCAAAAGCGTTTTATAACTTATAACCTGAAAATTAAAAGTAATACACCCTATCCTATTCTCCTTATAGAAGTAGGTGTTTCCGCTATTGAGAGCCTAGCTATGATTAGGTTTCTGGTGTACAAGCAAAACCTCAATAACATAGACGATCATAGACTTCCTAAGCTAGCTTTAAATTCCAGCCAAAACCACCTAAGGCTCAATCGAGGGTGGCATAAAGACACAAGGGCTTGGTTAAACTATTGGGAGATCAACGAGAATGATGCATTGCAAAACATAAATAAAATTAAAGATATTGTTACTTCTAAGTTCAAAGAAAAAATGTGGTGTGAGAAAGATTTAGTGGCTAAAAAAAAATTAAGTTATTGGATTTTAGAGATCTGTGGTTTGTGCTTTTTGAGACTTTGATCGGAGAATCCACAGTAAGATGATTTTTACACCAACGTTTCGAATCCCAAATGGGATCCATCATCAGGGCAAAGAGAACAGGTCGTTGGGCAGTTCCTAAAACGCCATGGATGGAAAGGATCTGCCATATATGTGAGAATAGGAACATCGAGGATGAAAACCAGTTCCTCTTAGAGTGCCCCGCGTACAACCACATTAGATCTCAGTTTCACAATCTTTGTTACAATACTGACCTTCCTAGCCTTTTACAATGTCAAAATTATAGTGAGCTTGGGAGGCTTCTCTCCAATTTTTGAGCATAGGAATAAAATCTTAAATCAAAATAAATAATTTGTTTCTTTAGGTCCGATAGACCAATGTTTGGTCTTAGTGGATGTTTACCATAATCGTCATCATCACAATTAATCTATTATTAATTATTAATTGATATTATTGATTATTGATAATTTATCAATATATTATTAATAATTTTTATTAAATTTATTTTAATAATTAAAAATGATACATTTGATATGTAATTGATTAGTTATATATTTAATCCAATAATAATCTATTAATATTGACAGGTCCCCATATAATTAGTAATGATCAATTTTGATAAATATATAATAATCAATAAATATTGATTAATGATAAGAATAATTTTATATAATAATAATAAGAATTTAATCTGTTGGTGTTTACAAAGATTAATTTTTTGGGTTTTAATCTGTATGGGTTTAAGTAATATTAATTTTTCAGGTTTATTAATATTATTATTTGGTAAATATCATTAATATATTAAAAGTATGTATTGATAATAATATGGAGTTGTCCTATACTGCGATTTTTTGGAGTTTCAAGTGCCAAATTTTGAGGTGAAATCTTGGATTTGTGTTATTAAACTAAATTAATGGATCAGCACCCATGAAACCTCTAAGGACACTTTTATTTGTGCAAAATTTTACAAATTTAATATATTAATATCTTTCGATTTTATTATTATTATAAAATATATTATATGATTATTAATTGATATTTATGGATTATTATATATTTATAATCATACGATATTCCAATATTATACCATTAACTCATATTATTTGATTAAATAATAATAATAATAATATTGATTAAAGTCTATTCGAATTATTTGATCATATTTATTAATTGATTGTATATGTAATTATCAATCACATTTATTTAAATAAATATAATTATGCATTTATAATCTATTTTCCAATTTATATCATATTTATTAATATATTGTAAAATGTATGATGTTCGATCACTTACATGTCATTGAAGAATTGTTTAACCATTATAGAAAGCATTTGGGTGTTCTATACACTTTCTTTGACACTGCAACCACTTAACCGACCACTCATGGAGGGGATTGTTGGTGCAAACTTAACACTGCCACTCCTTAATTAGGGGGCCCGGGCAGTCTCTTTCATGTTGAATTATTTTAATTAGGGGGCCCGGGCAGTCTTTTTCATGTTGAATTATTTTAATTAGGGGGCCCGGGCAGTCTCTTTCCTGTTGAATTATTTTAATTAGGGGGCCCGGGCAGTCTCTTCCAGGTTGAATTATTGATAAAATATTAAAATATTGTTTTTATGATTGGTAAAACCAGTGGAGGCAGTTGCTTTGATTGACCCAACAAGATGGGTTTGACGATCCTAAATGCTTTGAAGAGAGGCATCCTTACGAACCTTTGCTATTTTCAAAGCAGTGAAGTCTCTTCAACCAAAATATGAAAATGATGATAGCCGGAAAATTCAATACTATCAAATTAAACCTGATACATTATAGTTTATGGCTCGTTAGTATTATAAATTTAATCTGGCGTATAAGGATTATGGTGCACTACTGCTCAATACACATAATTTTTGTATTAAATTAAATTAATTTATTATATATACATAACTACCAAAATATAAATAGGAAATAAATTCGTATGAAATTTTACAATTAAATTATGTTAGATTAATATATAATATTTAACAAAATTAAGAATGAAGTAATAATAATAATATTTAAAGATAATTATTTTGGTAAGTTTTTAGTTTGTTTTTAATAGTGGATAAATTAATAATTAAATTAAATTTTACAATTAAATGATGTTAGATTAATATATATTTTTAATAAACAATTAATGCATATAATAATATTTAAAAATATTATTTTGGTAAGTTTTAGTTAGTTTGTTGGTTGTTTTTTAACCAAATAATATATTAAATTAAAAGAATAATATATTTAAAAATGAAAGATAATTTTATAATTAAAAAATATATTATTAATATTAATAAATAATTTTTTTAGTTTTATGATTTTCGTTAATATCACTTTCTGTCAATAAGTTTTTTGAGATGAAAATGATTTTTGAGTTTAAAATTTTAAAGATGTTTGCGTTTTAATAGATTGGATTTAATCTTTTTTATTTTTTTCTATTTAAAAAGTATTTTTCATATTCTGAAAAATTTGAAGCTTTGTTAAGAGAAGGTTTAAGACGATTTCTTCTTTTTTTTCTTTTTTTTTTCTTTGAATAAGGCTATTTCTATATTGATACAAAATATTTTTTACAACGAAGCCGTAGCCTCAAGAGGTCTAGCCTAGAAGATGGCTTAGAGAAGACTTAAGACGATTTTTTTTTTTTTGAATAAGGCTACTCCTATATTGATACAAAATATTTTTTACAATGAGTCCGCAGCCTCAAGAGGTCTAGCCTGGAAGATGGCTTACTCACATGACAGATTTGAAAGATAACCCAAAGAAACTAGCGTCAGACTAACTAGAACTGAGACTATTACCGGAAAATTTAAACTAGAACCACCATGACAAAATGCAGACTGACTGGAGTGCCAAAACTACTTAACTGAGGTGATACTTTTGACCCAAATCGTTGACATAGACAGAAAACAACTGAACATAGACAGAAAACAACTGAGCATTTCCCCTTGAACAGACACGATAATTGCAAAAGAGAACGACAACCTAATCAAGCATCATGAGTTGTGGAAGGCAATTCTTCCACAATCCGACAATTGAAACTGGAGGAGTCATCATCATCAGAGGGATGGCCCTCTTCTTTTGGCGGACCCCCTTCACCTGGAATGTTCGAACATGCCAGAGCTAGCTTAGCCTGGAAAGCAGAACTCCTTGGAACCTCGCTCTGCTAGCACGTATGCTGAGAGGTGCATGCCAATCTTCCCCCCCGGCTTCGATGTAGCATTTGGAGTTGCCGAAACCATGCCTACTGCGTCATCACTCAGCTGAATCGTGACAGTGCAATGAAAGAATGATTGTTGAGCATGCAGGGGATTTGAAAGCGGGTCGAGATGAGTGTGGTGGGGATTCGACATTGCAACCAGATTTCCCCGGCCACGACCACGACCTCGTCTGGGAGCAAGATGACTTTCAGAAGAAGAGCCAGGGAATGTGTCCGCGGAGGAGGATGAAGCCTGGCATAAGGGACGACCACGGATGCCGCCCCTGCGGCAACCCATTCTTTGTTGCAGGATAGTCATGTTACCCAGAGCATAAAGATCTGGACAGACATCAATTCTTTGCAGAACAATGGCGACTGGAAGGGGGAGAGTTACTAAGTTTACCGGTGAATTGAGAAAGTTGGAGGGCCTGCAACTGAAGGAAATGCTGAAGGGGCTATGGAAGTCCAGGAAAGCCACCACAGAAACTACTCCGCGAGCCTGAACGCTATGGAATCCTGAATGATCCATAGAGCAAAGCACTACACCTGCGAGGAGGCTAGACATACGCGAGATAGGAACAAAACTGAATTAGGGGAGCGCCATTAGATTAGAGCAGGGGAGCCTGTGTAGAATGTCGAGCCGCATTAACTCGGCTATGAATGAGCTCTCCAGGGTATTGAATGCAGATAACAAGTAAGGCTAGGTGTCGCAGTACGTACGCCACCCGCCTGCTCCTCTCGCCGCCTTAGACCCATTACCTGTCCCGTTCACCCGCATCCGGGAGAAGGCTTAAGACTATTACAACAATATACTCATTAAGAATTTATCATGTAACTTGCAAAAATTGAATTTGACCTAAGAGGGTGGATCATTCTTTCCAACCACCTAAACTAAATCCTCTTGACATTACCATGATGAATTTATGCTAGAGCACATGTTAATATTAATTTTTGTATTTATGTTTTTATCAATTTAATAGAAAAATAAAACATGCTATACAAATCCAAATTTTTATTTATCTAGTATGACATGAAAACATAACCTTGATAGCAAATACACACATTAAAATATGCCACACACAATATTTACTCTAAGTTTAAGAGGTATGATGCTAGAAAACTTAACCAAAAATTTAGCATTATTCCTTTTTGTTGTTGTTGTTAATAAATGGAGAGTACAAAGAAAAAACATTGACATTGATTGATTATAATATTTAGTGCAGAGCTATGAGATTGTGGGGTATTACATTGCTCTACAAAATTATCTTTCCTTCTTTGTTTTGTTTTCTTTTTACTCTTGGGTGGTTATTATGTTATGGTTCATGAAATCATTATAATAATTATTGAAGTCATTCTCTTAAAGAGGCTTTTAACTTTCTTAGTTGTTAGGATTAAAGATTTTATTTACTTCATGTTTCTAAAGTTTCAAGTGGAATCACATATGATATTATCTTTAATGGTGAGATGATGTGGTTGTATATCTGTGGAATTAGACTATTACTTTTTCAAAGAAATCACACTTATATAGATTTTGTTAGTTTAAACAAATTATCATTGAAAATCTATCTCTTTATAGAATGCATTGAGGTGATATTGAGAATTTCTGGGATAATTAACTTCGAGATTAAAGACTCCAAAATTTTAGTTCTTTAATATTGAATAATAATTTTTTTAATTATATTATAATTAAGATGGATTTTAGGATCTAACAAAAAAACCACTCTTCTAACCCCAAATTATATCTACTCTTCATTCTAGAGTATATATAAATCCCTTTTGAATCGATTAGCTATCATGATATACTTATTTTATGATTATGATTAATCATAAACTTAATTTATAATGAATTGAATTAACAATTTTATACTTAATTTTAAAATTTTATAAATATTTTGTTAACTTAATTGTTAAAATCATGTATTTGCCTTGAGACGGATATATATTCACATATAAAGGAATATAAAATATATACACTTTTATGAATTAAATCAATTTAAATTTATTTTAAACCTCAATTTATCAGTTCTTAGAAAGATCAAATTGGTTAATGTTGAAATATTTTTTTATCATTTAATTTCAACTCATGTATTAATTTCTTCATTTACAAAAAATCCACACATTTTTACCACAATATATACACTTTTATGAATTAAATCAATTTAAATTTATTTTAAACCTCAATTTATCAGTTCTTAGAAAGATCAAATTGGTTAATGTTGAAATATTTTTTTATCTTTTAATTTCAACTCATGTATTAATTTCTTCATTTAAAAAAAATGCACACATTTTTATGTGGTAAATGTTGATTATTCAACCTATGGCAGATTGGGATCACGGCAAACACTTTACCCATGTAAATAAATAAATAATAAAAAAAAGGCATTTATCGATCTGTATATCGCCCTGCCTACCAAATAATACATAATACATAATGATAAGACTCTGACCATAAAAGTGAAAAACAGACCCAAAGATAAATCTATTGTTAAGTAAAATTACAGTTAAAGAAAAAGCGCTACCAATTTCAAAGATACCACTAGCCAAACTATATAAACTTCTTAATAGTTTGGGAAGATCGTTATTATAGTTATCACGTCTGTCCGCAGACAGTATGCCAATATAAAACAAATCCACACAAATATTAGTCTGCACTTACTTTCTCAGGCCGCCACTCTCGCTGGGTATATTGTGTTGTAATCTGCAACGATTGTAATATATTAAAAGTATATATCCCACCCGCAATATATTAAAAGTGTGTATCCCTCCTTTCTGTCGTGAAAATCAGAAAGGAGGAGGCGGCGGTCCCGGTGGTCCAGGCGGAGGCGGTGGCGGCGCCGGCCCAAACAATCCTCCGCAGCAGGCGTCCCATATCCAGCAGCAAAATATAAACGATAAGCTGTTTATCACACAAAAAAGAAAACAACCAAACCAACTGTGTTAGCTCATCTTTTGCCATTTCGGCCGCCATGGAAAGCAGAAGAATGGAATAGAATGGAGAGCTTACCACTCTGTAATGCAATCCGGGCCCGGAGGCGGAGGCCCCAGTAGCGGCGCTTCTGGAGGAGGAGCAAAACCCGGAGGCGGAGGAGCAAAGCCTGGAGCGGGCGGTGGAGGGGCAAAACCAGGAGCAGACGGAGGAGCACCAAAACCAGGAGCGGGCGGTGGAAAACCAGGAGCAGGCGGAGGAGGACCAAAACCAGGAGCGTGAGGAGGGGATCCAAAACCAGGAGCGGCTGGAGGAGGGCCTTGGAAGTAATTCTGATAACCAGGTCTTTCTGGCCTCATGTTAATTGTCAGTACCGAGCGTTGTATTATGAGGCTCCTCTGTGTGATGGGTGTGCATGAGTAAATATATTAAAGCTGAACTACCATTCTACTCCAACTACTCTTCTCCTTGAGAATTTGAAGCAGCTGAAAATTTAGTTCGCTGTCCGTAATGTTGTGGTCTACAGTTGTTAAAGCAAAGGTGTGACTATGAATGTAGAGAATTCTAGATATATCGAAAGCACTTTTCTCTTTCTGTTATTTTCTTTGATAAAGAGAGTTTTAAATAAAACACTTTGAAGATCGCAATATCCATTTCTTAGGTGGGAACATGGCAAAGTTGGGCTACCAGCTTTCTTCGATATAATTTCGTTTTTTATTAGAAGTTCTACTTTTTTAAAGATAATTTAATGATTAAACACGTCTTTTATCTCTAAAGGCTGCAGGTTTAAAATCAATGGAGATAGACCTTGTATTTGACTTATATGGTTAATTTCACACAATTTTATAATCCAAAAAAGTAATTTTTTATTTAATTTGTTAATATTTTATCATGGTAGTTAATATAACCTTGACTTGACCATGAGTGCTAACAACATTGAACCAATTTGAATTATTCAGCGTATTTATACTAACCATGGTTTAAATATCAAGACATATATTACATTTTCACTTTGAATATGAATTGGGTTTTCTGTGTTTTCTAATATGGAAGAACTAATTAATTCCCTTGAAGCTCCTAGTGTTTGATGTATTTCTATTCACAAGTATTTTGTTATTCCCTTGAAGCTCCTAGCGTTTGATGTATTTCTATTCACAAGTATTTTGTTTAACTCCAGATTCTTCATATGTATTGAGTTGACAGAATTTGTCCCACTTTTTTATTGTTATGTTATTTATTAGTCTCTGCCTCTTGCATAGTAGAGACTATAGCGATCGATTGATCGTTGACTTCTTATTAAATCGGTTTGACCAAATAATATTTCTCGTACATTTCAGGTTTAAACTAATGTTTTAAATAAAATGTTCTGCGCAACAGAGTTTTATCTAATGTTTTTGTTTCGACCTCTTATTTCCGGTTCAACTGTAACTTTTCTAGAAACTTAGGATAAAGAGTTTGGGGCTCGCTTGTGTACTTTTCTTAAAACTTAGGATAGGCAGTTTGAACCATCACTGTTGTCACTACATGTTCAGGTGCCACGACTTCTTCTACAGCTGCCACAGCTTCTTCCAAGTGTCCTAATGCATTGAAGTTCTGACCTTCAGAAGATTGGATAAATTGATTCTAGAGCAAACACACGGAAGCTTGCTTAAGAAATTATGCGAAAGACTTTCATGAACTAATCTGCATCGAAGTTCTAAATATGTACTCGTAATCTTCAGTGGACTCGATAAATTCATTCTTTCTGAAAACCTCGCCGAAGTCTGCAATGGTAGGAGTGGCAGCAATGGAGGAGTGGCAGAAATGGAGACTCCTTTCATCTGCACCTATCTGCACCTGCACCACAGAAGACAAGGTAAGCAAGGTAAGCAACACGAGAACCAGTGGCATAGTAGTTGTTTAAACAGTATAGGAGTGATTTTGTTTGAAATGTTTTTCTTACATTTCTATTCTTCTCAGGAAATGATTTTCTTTCTGGCATCGTATTCTTCTTTGGCAATGATTTTTCTTTCTGGTATTTTCTTGCTACGTTGTTTTTGGGGTGCACCCTTTTTTATAGGAAAGAGAACCTAGAGGAATGCACCAGACCTCAGAGAAAATAAAAAAAAAAACATTTGCAATATTAGTTTAGAGAATTTTCGGCAAAATCACATAATTAATCATTTGTGACGCGTTTCGAACCAAACTTGTCCTGACGATGAACCACACTGGTTGGTTCGAAACGCGTCACAAATGATTAATTATGTGATTTTGCCGAAAATTCTCTAAACTAATGTTATGGATCACAGAAGTCTAAATTCATTAATAATTTGCAATATTCCTGAAAAATAAATCTCTCTTTGGTTTGAGGTAAACAAAACAGGATTATGAAAAAACACTTACAACAGCTTTATATTCATTAATCTACAACCTTATTGTTAATGAATTGAATTGTATTCTATGCAGAAACGAAAGGCAGGGTAAACAATATGTAGTTATGGGCTACCATTAAAACCAGGAAAGTAGTACACACCTGCGCGTAAGTGGCCCTTGAAAATCGAACAAGCCAATATTGCCATGCTGCTTTATTCATCTGGGACTGCCCCTGATATTAGACAAAATGTAGCACCCAGTCAGTTCCATTGTTGTTATCAACAAGGGATTAAAAGGACGTGCAGATTATGCTAGACTTTAAAGGAGGAAGGTAATGGGAGTGGAATTAAATATGGGGTTTGACTTACTGGTAAACGCTTTTGGCTATGCGCGCATAATCTGAGCGATAAACTTGGCAATATCTCTTTGCTTCCACTCTAGGGTCACTGGCATGCCAAGAATACTCTAGCACATATTTAATCTGGCAATGGCTAACAAAATTAGAAACTCAGCCAATCCAATCCCTTGCATGGAGAAAATAAGTTGCGACATATTTCCATTGGCACTGGGCATAATGTTTTCCTACCACTTCCCTTAAGTTCTGTTTGTTGTTCCATGCACTGAAAGTTTCACTTTTCTCAAGGGCTTCTTTTAAATATTTACTAGTAAAGCTTTTAGTTTCATCCAGTATGTTTTCACCAGGAAATGCCAGCTGAGAAGCTCTATAAAGGTTCAACATGCCCGCTACATCTTTGTTGAAATGAGCAAACGAGCAAAAAAAGTGTCCATTTGAGTCTTTGAAGTTCTCGAAAACCGCTAATATGCGATATCCAGAGATTAGAACAAAACAGTTAATGATATATATATATCTAGAGATCGAAACAGAACAGTTAAAGTGATATCCAGAGATCAGAATAGAACAATCAATGATAAAATATTACCAGAAAGCACGTATGAGTAGGGCATGCTTTCTGGTAATATTTTATCATGATAGCAGAATGACTTCAATATAAAACACACCTGGAGTTACACTATACCTATGCAACTGAAGGAGTTGAAATCTCAAAGTAATGATCTCAAGATTTGCTATGGGATCCACTCTGCCCCACCCAATTCCCCTTACATTCCAATGCGTGAATGCAACATATTTTATCAATGGATTTTACAGAGGAATTAATCTTGAATATTGGAATCCTTGCAAAATCGAAACTTCCAATTATACGTGTAAACATACTCGAGAGCTTCCTTGATTTCCTTTTCAAAGTGCCGATCAATTCCAAGGTGTACAATATTATCTACTATCAACAGTTGTTCCAACAGATCCACTGGATAGCGGCAGGGAACTGTAGGATGCAAGGAATTGATTACATGCATTATATCCTAATATCAA
Organism: Pinus taeda; assembly: GCA_000404065.3. NCBI lineage: Eukaryota > Viridiplantae > Streptophyta > Pinopsida > Pinales > Pinaceae > Pinus > Pinus taeda. The sequence goes on along the minus strand of APFE030265408.1, from coordinate 58,132 downwards.
AGTGCCTCTTCTTTGTGTTGTCCATCTTGTAGTTTGAGCTATAGCTTTGTTGTGTTGTCCATCTTGCAGTTTGAGCTATTGCATGCAAGACAAGTTGTAGGGTGGTGGGCCCAAAGAGTTAGACAAATGGTAAATTTGTGGGCCCACAACGTAAAACGTGGTGATTTATTACTACTTTGTATGTGAAATCTCTGCATGCACTCCAAGTGTCCTTTGCAAAGGTACATCTCTACATCCATTACAGCTTTTGCATAGTCTCACGAAGACTCTGTGCCATAAGGTGACCCTCTTTGCTATATTATTTTGTTCCTTAGCTGGGGCTGCAGTAAGCGACAACCTTCAAGTGGGCTATTACAATACTATTTGTTTAGATGTGGAACCCATTATGCGTCGGGTGGTTGGTAGTGCATTCCTCAACTTTATTGGAGTAGCTACTAAGCTTATACAGTTGCATTTCCACGACTGTTTTGTTAGGGTATCTAGTCCTGTTCCACCAGTATTTGGTGGACAAACTACTTCACCAACTCCATCTTTTGTGTTTGGCTCTTAGCCAACTACTCTGTCTGCTGGGCAATCTGTTTTCCAATTTGGTGCCCAACCTGGTCCAGCAGCAGCTAATCCTTTTGCATCCAGTGCTTTGAGCACGTTCGATCCTGCAGGTAGTTTTCTGGTGGAGGCTTCTCTCTTGGTGCCGAAGGCGATAGGGGTAATAGAAAGTTTATAAAGGCAAAGCAGGACAAGACAAGGAGAAAGTAAATATCACAATATTCCTGGACTAAACTACTGGTTGATATTATGTATACTTATTCATATGAGCTGCTTCAAGTTTCAAGGGTGGAATAATGGGCATAATGGTCCATGATTTTGGCACATAAATTTTTGGAGGGATCACCACTTGGAACTACGGTGTTGTTGCAATGTTTACTTCAAAATTCTTGTTACTTGCATGAATTGGACTATTGGTAGTTAAGAAGGCAAAGTGGCCTTTTTATTATCCAAAGTGTACCGGCTATTCCTCTTTGATGTTTCAGGGAGATCTTGAGAATCTAGTCGAATATATAATAATAATAATAATAATAATAATAATAATAATAATAATGATATTCCAGGACAAGCCTATTTTCATATGCATGTAATTCTTGTTTGTAACATAGTTATTCTTTTCTTTTTAATTGTAAGGCCACCGGGGTACTTGAATGCATGTAAATTTCTTTTATAAATCAAGCACTTTTGATGGTCGATTATCCTCTTTGTTGTCAACTGGGCTTGTTGATGGTTTAGCGATGCTAGTTGGTGTAATTCTGAACTTCAATTCACATAGTATCACATTTAACATTCTACTGTGTACTCTCTTGTATGGTCCGCAGGTAGTATGCTACTGACCTGGGTGTGAAAAAGATTACCTCTTCACATTATGCAGTAGAAACATAAGTGCATTTTTGATCATTTTATATGTTCACACATTAAGAGGTTGATTCCAAGTGGAAGTATGTTCAAACATGCAATATCTTTTTCGTATTTATTTGGTTGTTATGTTTCTCGCTTGTATAAAATTTATTCCGCTACACCTGTAAAATTAATTTGGGAGGTTATGCATCAACATTTTATGTTTTGGTTTGCACTAGAACACAACTATCATGCTCATAATAGGTTTGGAATCGTTACGAAGATTGTGTATCAGCATTTTTGTATAGTTAGTACAATTCTAAAAGGTTATTCCCATAGAGGAAAGTGAAGGGGTGGTTCCTCCGAATATCTTGTAAGCAACTTAAACCTCTAAATATTATTTTGGTTGATTTGTTTGTGCATTTATTTTCCACCAGTTGCTAGCTTTAGTTATCAACAATATACACTTTAGCAGGGACAACGTTGAAGCGCAAGTTTATGTGGATATCATGCATACGACATCAGCCATAACAGTATCTACAGAATTCTATGCCAGGTGTCAGCTTTTGCAAATGCAAATCTACAACAACAATGAACAATAGTCATTATATTCAGGACCATAAAATCCATAAGCGGCGTTGATAGTGTAGAAGAGACTGCATATGAAATTATTTTTCCTTTTAAAGTGGATGGCATTCTAAGAATAATGGTAGCCCATAACTACATATTGTCTACCATGCTTTTCGTTTCTTCATAGAATACAATTCATTTCATTAACAATAAGGTTGTACATTAATGAATAAAATTGGGCGTATGGGCAATTACACGAGTTTCTCAACCCCGGTAGGGACTACCGCTACGATAGTGGCTCCCTTGTTGATCTTTGTATTGTTATACTTCCAGATTAGCACTCTCTTCCTTTTATATCTATGCTGATAAAGAAAAGGTTTTAACGTGAGGTTTTGTGGAGCTTTTAATGTCATACAATGATGTCCCATGTGTTGATACTTCCTTTGCATGTGACAAAGTTCGTTACGACCTTAAGCCCTTACCAAGCTTTCAATATAATATCGTAACCATCGTTTGAGCCTAAATGTGTATGAATCTTTTATACACATTAATAACCCTAACTCAAGGTTTTTATTTTTTATTTTTATTTTCAATATTGCATATGTACAATTTATTAGCGCTCGTAGGAATTCTTCATTTTAATTCTTTGTTCATTTGCTTAGAAAGGTATTCTTAATTTTTGTCTATGTGTTACAACTACATACGATTATCCTTATTTACAAAAAATTCTTTTTATAAATAGATATTGTGATAAATAATTTTTATGGTATTTTTTATATTTCAAGGTATGTGTATGTACATATATAGTTTTGAGGGTTTTAATTTGGTCTTTCAAATATTTTGTTTGGTCTGTAACTTTTGAGCAGGACATTTCCTCCCTGTTCCAAACCTCCTTTATCGAACTCCAGGGTGTCACTGGATTGTTGCCTTGCCAAGCTTAGCGTGGAGACTAACCTAGTTTATAATAAATAACTCTAACATCACAGTTATAACATAGTACCTATAAAATAATTTCACATATGGAAAGAAAACAATATACAACATAAGACACATTTATAATACTGATATAATTTTTAATGTCTGAGCCAACCACAAAATTCACATTGATTCGATTAAGAATTTTAGTTTTGTTGTGCTAAGATCCTCCTCAGATTAGAAACAAAATGTTATTCATGTGCTTAAAGATTCATGAGTTTTTCAATTGAAAAATGAGTTTTTATATTAATTTTATGAGCAATTTTAACATAAAATGGAAACCGAACAACATCATATACATGTACAGAACATCACTAAAAACACATCACAACAGGAACATGATGTAGGAGTTCACCCCTCCTGGGTTACGTCTTATTGTTCCAGCTTCCAATGGCCTGGGCCTCTCTATTATGCTAAAATATGTAAAACACTGTGTTTACAATACTCAAATGCTTCTGAAACCTGCTCTAATGAGTCCAGTCCAAAAATGGCTACCTATCCTCTTTCTGCATCCAATTTGGTTGAAAACTAGAGAAGTTATGACCTCTCCTAGTTTTCTCACTATTCGCTCCACAAATTGCCCAAATTTCAATAACAAACCCACATTTTTGCCTGAAATTACGCTATTTGAGCGACAAATCCACCAAATTTCAGGCGGATTTGTTAGACTGGTAACTGGGCCACTAAAACCCACCAACGATTACATTAAATGTTAAAAACTTGGTCACATTTCATGGTTTGAATGACGGTTTGGATGGCGGTTTGAAGACTGTCGGATCTGGTGGTTAGCATGACTATCGGCGACGGGGTGTTCACATGGGGTAGTTAAATTCGATGCCCATCTCCCAAACTCGGTAGCATTAAAGTTTAAAATTTCATTGCAAACTATATGGTTAAGATCCAAAGGTATGGTGCAATGGTGAAGTCTCTGCGCTAGTGTTGGGAGGTCATGGGTTCTACCCCTACTGCCTCCACCCAATCCACGACAACCATTTTGGTGGCCTCCCGGGCTACCACATGGCGGCCTCCAGTTGGGCTTCATGTCAGTAGTGGTTGGCCATCATTCCAACCAATCATAAAACACAAAATTTCAACTAGTACCAATGTGTCACTTAGCATGACCCAATTCGTTAGAGATGTACCATCAACTTGCCAATTAAACATAGTCACCTTCACAGTCAACTGTATGGATGCATAGTCAGCAGCCCAGGCAACACTCTGCACTTGTTTTTTACCTGTTTGAGAAAACGGACAAAATGCGTTTTTGGGAGCATACGGTGTCCGTTTCACGAGAAATAAGTTATGCCATATTCATGAAGACGAGCACTACATGGTCATTCAAGTTCCACACTATTCTAATGACTTTGATTTTTGAGCATAATTCTGAGCACCTAATCATTCCTCCCCACTGGAAGCCTTTTGGACCCCAAAAGATTACTTTCAGTTGTCTAGTAGGTGAGGGTACAGTTCCCTCACCTTTCTAATCTTTATCCATCTGACCTTTGAGGGATTTTTTCTCTTGAGCCCCACTCGAAGATAATCGACACTTCCTCTTTTTGATATCCTTGTTCTTCTGTCAAGCATAGTGTCTTGTTGAAGCTCATCAAGGAATTTTGGAGAAAATTCTTCAATAGATGAAATTCAAACATTCTCTCCTTGATCTTCAATCAAAGGAGGCTCATACAACCGTAAGTTCTCAACATTAACAACAGAGTAACTTTGCATGTATGAAGGCAAATCTAACTTGAAGCAATTGTTACAAATCTTTTCCAAATTATGAATTGAACATATCTAATTGATTTTAGCTTTTTACCTTCTCCTTGGAGACTCTATTTGTTAATGTGAAGCCAAACTTCATCATTGACTTGGAACTTGTGAGCTACACGATGTGTGTAGTGCCTTGCTTTATACTTGTCTTGGATCTTTTGAAGTTGTTCTTGAACTCTTTGGTGTACCAATTGGATTTTTTCAATGAACCTTCTTGTTTTTTCTATGTCACTATGACCATCAATAACAACATCTTTTCCAAAAACGAAATCCAAATGAAATTTAGGCAATTATCCCAAACATGCCTCAAATGGTGATTTTTGAGTTGAAGAGTGCTTGGCTCGGTTGTGCATGTTGAATATAGTGCAAGTGTTCATCCCACAATTTAGGATGCTTGCTGCAATACCAACGAAGAAGATGTATCACTGTCTTGTCCTCCACCTCTGTTTGACCATCTGTTTGTGGATGAAAAGTTGTACTTTTTCAATTTGGTGTCCATGAATCCCCAAAAGCTTGACCAAAAATTCCCAACAAAGCGAGAATCTCGATCACTAACAATGGATGTGGCTAATCCAAAATGCACCCATGCATTCTGAAAGAATAAGTGAGCAGTTTGTTCACTTGTAACTTGATTTTTACATAGCATCAAAATACACATTTTGTTGAACCTATTCACAACTACTTAAAATTAATCATGACCTCTTTTTGACAATAAAAGACCTCCTACAAAATCCATAGAAACACTCTCCCACGGTTGTGAAGGAACGGGAAGTGGTGTGTACAAAACTAACTTCCTATTGCCAGGCTTACGAACTGCACATAATGAATATCCTTTAATAAAACGTGACACACTTTCAAGTGTATGAGAACAATAAAAATACCCCTGTAGATGTGCCACCATCTAACTTACACTGAAATGACGAGCAATAAGAGAAGTATGTGCCTCTCTTATGATGCTGACTCTTTTTCCCTGTCGAATACAAAGCTTTCCAAGATGGTACAACAAGTTATCATGCAAATGATAATCCAATTCTTCTACTTGGTTATCTTGACTCAAGCTTGTATAAACACCTTGAAAGTCATTGTATAATGCATATTGCTCAATATAACTTTCATGTAAAATAAAATTATACTTGAGTAAAGTAGCTACACTAACAATAGGCCTAGAAAGCATATCAACAAATTTATTGTAGATACCTTTCTTATACTTGATTACCAAGTGGAATTGTTGAAGAAAACCCATCCATCGGAAGTGCCTTGATTGCTGCAACTTTGATTGAGATTGCAAGTATTGCAATGGTTGATGATCAATGTGAATAATTGTTTCTTTACCCATCAAGTAGTGTTTCCACTTTTTCACACTTTGCACCAATGCATACAATTCCTTGTCATATGTAGGATTAATCACCGCACCATTGAAATTTTCCAAATGAAAACATATAGGCTTACCATGTTGCATGAGGACTGCACCCACGACATAGTCACTAGCATCAGTTTGAATCTCAAATGACTGTCTCAAGTCTGGAAGTGCAAGTACTGGACCTGAATTGAACTTTTCCTTCAATACATCAAAGGAATTTTGCTGTTTGCCTTGCCACTGATTTTTTTTTTTCACACATGTCAATGCATGTAAAGGAGTTGCGATAGAAGAAAAGTTAGCAATAAATTTCCTCCAATATTGGGCTTCTCCCAAAAAACTTCGTACCTCAATAATTGTTTTGGGCCTTGGCCAATTCAAAATGACATCAACCTTGGAGGGATCTATTTTCAACTCACCTCCTCCAACAATATGATCTAGGTAAACTAAAGAAGTTTTTCCAAACTCACACTTTGACATCATAAGATACATCTGTTCTTTCTTCAATACAACAAGTACTTTTCTCACATGCATGACATGTTCATCACGAGATTTACTGAAAATTAAGATGTCATCTAAGTAGACTATAACCAACTCATCAACAAATGGCCTCAACATATTATTCATCACATGCATGAATGTAGCAGGAGCATTATATAAACTAAAAGACATAACTAGCCATTCAAATAAACCTTGTTTTGTTTTGAATGATGTCTTCCAAATGTCTCCTTCAACTATTCCAATTTGATGGTAGCCACTCCTTAAGTTCAACTTAGTAAAATAATTTGCATCTTTCAATTGATCAATTAAATCATCTATTCTAGGTAGTGGGTAACGGTTCTGTTGACACCTAATCTTAGGGATTGGGTGAACATAAATAGTGTAAATAAATAATAAGAGAAAATGGAGAGTCATCGGGAGATGAAACTCAACAGTCACTCCCTCATGTATATATATGTGAACAACCTAAATGAATAAACATAATCTCATTTGAGGAGTTACCTCCTAGCCTGACATGGTATCAGAGCCAACTCTATTTTTAAGCATTCCTTCCACTATAACTCCCTTCTGTCTATTCTACTTATTCTACCCATATTTTGCATTTCTGCAACCTGACACATCTGCCTTTTGCTGGCACAAATTCCTCAGTCTCTCATCAAAGAACTGAACCTCTCTTAGTTAATGCTTCAACGAGATTCCTTTTTGAATATGACAATTTTGTTTCTAAGACATTTGGAGGGAATAATGGCAACTTCCTCAATAATTTTCTTACTGGTATGGAAGTCAAGTGTAATACGAGAGAAGTACCTCTCTTGTATCTATTGAGAGGTTTGAGAGCATGGGGAAGCACAACAATTGGTGGGAACGTAGCCTCTGTTGCAACATTTATCCCTATTTGCAGCATCCCTTAGTGCTCCCATACCACATCTGCTCATTATTGTGGGCAGGCATTGGCATTTCTCACTGCTTGTTTGCAACGTCGCTTGCAGCCCTCATACGTAGTGTTTCGATTGCTCATACGCTGCTCCCTCACCATTAAACATACACTGCTCCCTCATTGTATATACAGGCTGCTCCCTCACCATTAAACATACGCTGCTCCCTCCCTCCACTATGCTGCATTGTCGCTACTCCGTCTAGGCCTAGAGCTGAATGCTCATTGCATGCTTCATACTCTCCTTCCTCCCACACTGTCGTTGCTCCACTTAATACGCAACCTCCGTTGCCTCCGTTGCCTCATACACAGACCTCCCTTACGCTTACCTCGACCTCTCCACACATGTAAATGAACCCTCCTCCAAAACTTCGTTGTGTTGCTCCTTGGCGACCAAAGTGTATCCCACGCTGTCTGCTCCCTCTAGTACGCTGCTCCCTCCATACCATATTGACTAGAGCTGGTATTTGTTTTTTACCAGAACTACATTTTTTTACCAGAATTGAGATTTTACCAGAACTGCATTTTTACCAGTAATGCATTTTTGACCAAAACTGCATTCTTGACCAGAATTGCATTTTTTTTCTCTTTAGAATATTTCTATTACAGTGTAATTTTTTTCTTTAACACCAGAAGTGAAAATATTTTATATATTGGCAACAAAAGTATATTTTTTTTACGATTCACAGTCTTTTTAAAATGCATTCATTGATATCTATTGTGGGAGTGGTTCTCACTGGCAAGGAGAACTATCCAGAATGGTCACGAAAAATTAAACACACTCTCATTTTTAATGAGCTGTGGAAGGAGTGTGTGTTGGAGATGGAGACAAAGAACCAGAACAATCTATCTCAGACAAGGAATTCGCCATTTGGGAAAATAAGAATAGCAAGGCTTATGCCTTGATTGCAGCATCAATACATGAAGAGGTGAGTCGCCATATTTCACCATTTTCAAATGCTTTCGAAGCCTTACAAAAATTGAAGGAACTTTATGACTCACACTCTGCAATTGAAGTTGTTCAACTTATGATTAAATTGTTCAACCTTGAATTAAAAAATTAAGATCCTCTTGCTCTTGCATCAGAAGCAAAATCTATTATGCATGATATCAAAGTCACTAATGTTGAACTGGACATTCCTATGATAGCTTTTGTCAAGGCACTTTATCCCACTTACTAAAATTATCTTGAGTCATTGAAAGAAAATGGAAACATCAAAGAAATTACCTTTGATTCCCTTGTAAAAAAAATTGCTAAAAGAGAAAAAGCTTTTAGGATGAAGACAACTCCTTAGTCTTCTGAAGAGACAATGTGTCTTGCACATAGAGAGAAGAATCTTGCTCAAGATTCTTCTAGAGGAATAGGTGGTCGAAGAGGAAGAGGAAGAAGAAATTTCAAAGGAAGGGGGGGCAGACACTTTCAAGGAGAAAAGTCAGATTTACATTACATACGTTGCAAAAGGGATGGATCACATGATGCATCCACATGCAAGTTGCATTGGGACAAAATTGAGCAGGAAAGAAACCAACCCAAAGGTAAAACTAATGACAAAGAGAAAGGTAAAGCACCTGAATCCACTCACTATGTTGTGGCACATTGTAATATTGGAGTAAATGAAGACCTATTTAATGCTTCAGTTGCTTCTTGGAAAAATGACTGGTTACTTGATTCAGGAGCAACTTGCCACATGAACTTTAGAAGAGTTTTTTTTGAAGAATTTACTGAAAATGTTGATGGAGCAGTATACTTTGCAGACAAATAAAAACTCAAGCCGTCAGGGCTTGGCACAATCAGGCTTAAATTGCCTGGTCTTCTAGACTTTATTCGGCATCATGTTTTATATCTCCCACAACTGAGGAGATACTTGTTGTCCTTGGTCCACATCTGCTAGCAAGGACACTCCATTCACATGTTTGATGGCAAGGTTGAGGTGAGAAAAGCATCAGACCACTCGGTTGTCATGATGGGGATAGAAGAAGAAAGGGTTCTCAAGCTGCAAGGTACCTCTGCTTGTGCACAAAATTTCTCATACAATTCTCATTATGAAGAAGGTACATTTCCATCAATTTTATTATGGCATGCTATATTTGGACACTTGAACTATGATAGCCTCCGCTTGTTGAAGAAAATGGTGTTACTGGTTTGCCTACAATTCCTAGGAAACTTAAGCAATGTGATGCTTGCATTCTAGGAAAGCATAGCAAACAATCTTTTCATGATTCACATTCTAGAGCACATAGGAAGCTTGAACTTATTCATTCAGATTTATGTGGTCCAATGCCTGTTCCTTCTGCAAATGGAAATAAATATATCATGACATTTATTGATGACTCCACCAGAATGTGTTGGGTTTATTTATTGAAGAACAAATCTGATGCTTTTCAAACATTCAAGAACTTTCATACATGGATTGAAAATGATGCACAATCTCATATTGGCTCTATTCGCAATGATAATGGAAAATAATACACTTCAAATGAATTTTAAAACTATCTTCACCAACATGGGATCAAACATATGTGCCTTATAATCCCCAACAAAACATAGTAATTGAAAGAATGAATAGGATAATCTTAAATATGGTGCGCTCCATGATGTTTTTCAAGAATGTAAAATTGATGTTTTGGGCTGATGTAGTTCTATGTGCTATATATGTAAAGAATAAATGTCCATCTAATTCTATTAGAAAGAAGACACCTTATGAAATGTGGTATGGATACATTCCTTCAATAAACCATCTCAGGGTCTTTGGTTCCACATGTTATGCCTTGATACCAAAGGTACATAGAAACAAACTTGGTGCAAGAAGTTGTAAGTGTATCTTCCTCGGGTATTCAAACACCTCCAAAGCATACCGTCTCTATGATGAAGTCAATAAAAAGTTTGTTGTATCTAGAGATGTAATCTTTCTTGAATCATCCAAAGCTGACAATGTTGTTGAGTGGAAACTTGATCGCTTGGATAGATTATCAAATGCAAAATCATTTCAAGAATTTGATAATCATATTCCACATCTTGAAGGGGGGATTCTTATACTGAATCAACTTGTGGAATCTTTTTCTGAAGCACTCTCTCCCCCACATGAAACTCCAACCATTGATGATAGTTTGAGTGATGTGATTGACAAAATTAGGAGACTCAATCTTGATTCAGTCCCAACTCAATCAACTGAGTAGTCTGAACCATCTCAAAAAGGTCCCCCAAAGTGGCTGACAAAGACACTTGAAAGTGTTCATCCTGATGAGGTTGGAAAGACATGAACTAGAAATTCAACCCGACAAAATGGAGGTGATGTAGATAAACGTGATTCACCTGTTGATATGGATGTTTGTTATGATTGTGAATTGAATTTGTCTACATATTTTGAACCAACTTCCTTCAAAGAAGACGCTTCTCATGATGAATGGAAAAAAGCGATGCAAAAGGAGTATGATGCCTTTGATAAAGAATGGAACTTGGAAGCTGGTTGATCCTCCATTGGGAACCAAACCAATTGGATGCAAGTGAGTCTACAAGAACAAGTATAAAGCTGATGGCTCACTTGACAAGCACAAAGCCAGGCTTTTGTAAAAATGTTTTGCACAGAAGGAAGGGGTCGATTATGAGGATACTTTTGCGCCCACAACAAAATGGGCTACCACCCGAACACTCTTTTCTCTAACAGCTGAGAATGATTGGAAAGTCCATTAAATGGATGTAAAAACTACTTGCTTAAATGGAGATCTAAAAGAGAATGTTTGTATGTCCTAGCTTGAAGGATTTGTTGTGAAAGGACATGAACATAAAGTATGAAAACTTGTGAAATCATTGTATGGCCTCAAACAAGCACCACGAGCCTGGTATGAAAAAATAACTGAGCATCTTCTGAAACTCAATTTCAAACATTATGATCTTGATGATGCAACTTTGTTTGTCAAGAAAGTTAGCAAACTAATTGTATATCTTGTGGTATATGTAGATGATCTTTTGATGACAGGGAACAATGAGAGCTACATTTCATCCATAAAGAAGGAATTGAGGGAATATTTTGAAATGACTAATTTGGGTTATGTTCATTACAATCTTGGTATTGAATAAATCAACATCCGAAGTCCATATTCCTTTCTCAAAATAAGTACATTGGAGATCTGTTGAACATGTTTGGCATGGTTGAATGCAATCCTCTGACTATTCCAATGGAACAAAACTTAAAGCTCACATCCATTGAAGGAAAAGAATCTGAGGATGCAACAAAGTATAGACAACTTGTAGGAAGTCTCAACTACCTGACTACAACCAGGCTAGACATTTCGTTTCCTATTGGAATCCTCTCCAGGTTTATACAAAGGCCTTGTGAGGGACATTAGTCTGCTCCAAAAAGAGTTGTAAAGTACTTGAAGGGAACTCAAGACTTTGGACTCAAGTATACACACGTGGGTGAATTCAACTTGATTGGATACTCTAATTCAGACTTCGATGGAGACAAATAAATTGGGGCATCTACTTCTGGTTATGATATGAGTCTTGGATCAAGAGCTGCCTCCTAGAGATCACGCAAAAAATCAGTTCCAAGAGATTCCACAGCAAAGGCAGAATATGTGGCAGTAGCTAAGGCAACAAAAGAAATTGTGTGGCTCAGGAAAATTCTGGAAGATTTGCAGGTAAAATAAGTACATTCGACTCCACTCATGATTGACAATACCTCGAAAATAAAGTTTTCCAAGAACCCAAAGTTCCATGATCGAACGAAGCACATCAATACAAAATATCATTTGATTCAACATCATGTCGAGGCCAAAACAATCCATATTCACCATTGTTCCACTAATGAGTAGATTGCAGACATCTTCACCAAAGTGCTTGGAAGAGAAAATCTTGAAAGATTCAGAATGATGCTTGGACTCACCAACACCCCTTCATATTAAGGGGGGAATGTTGACACCTAATCATAGGGATTGGAGAACAATTTTAAATAGTGTAAATAAATAATAAGAGAAAATGGAGAGTCATCGGGAGATGAAACTCAACAGTCACTCCCTTATGTATATATTTATGAAAAACCTAAATGAATAAACATAATCTCATTTGAGGAGTTACCTCCTAACTTGATAGGTTCTTTACCGTAATTTTGTTCAATGCACGGAAGTCCACACACATGTGCCATGTTCCATCCTTCTTTGGCAACAATACAAAAGGTGAATCACATGGCGAGGAAGATAGCCTGATGATACCTTTATCCAACAACTATTGAATTTGCTTCTTAATTTCTACACTTTCCATCACTGACATCCTATACATGCCAATGTTAGGAAGAGGACAATATTGCTGCAACTATATCTCATGTTGGATTCCTCTTTCTTGAGAGGTAATCCTTTTGGTTGCTGAAACATCTCATCATATTGGTTAACTACATCAACCAATTCAGATTTCAATTTTGAATCACAACCTTTAAAGCTTCATTATCAACATCATTCTTGGGTTTGATCATTAGAAGCACAAAATTCTTTCTTTAATTCACTAGTCTTTTCATCTGCCCCACGTTAACAAGTGAAATATTTAGTTTCTTGCTATGAGCTCTCACAATATTTTCTACTCCATCTTTGAATGAATGGAATTTGTTTTCATGTCTATGGAAGATAACTTTTTTTTCATAGAGGTATGGGCTGCCTAAAACTATACCACATATGTCTAATGGAACAACATCAAGCTCCACTTCATCTATGAAATTTGTAGTAATGACGAATTTTAGTTTACACTTTCTAGTAACCTGGAATTATGTATTGTGACACACCCACCCAAGTGGATATGGTTTATGATGTGGAATGGTTTCCAAGTTTAAAATTTTGATAATGTTTTCAGAGATAAGATTGGCTTGAGAGCCACTATTGAAAAGTGTATCATTTTGTTATGTTTTGAGATCACCCTTATGTGAAAAAGTTCTATCCTCTTCTTTTCATTTGGAGTTTCCTTGTGTGAATTTGAAGTACTAGTGCTAGCAATGGATTATTTTCCTTTCATACTCATGGCTGTAATTTTAGTTTCAACACCTGAATCAGATCCCAAATCCTGTTGAGTGGTTGTAGTTGTCTTTTTTTTTTTTTTTTCCATTGTTGTTGAATTTATTTGGTTTCATTTCGGGATGAAGCTTCCAACAATGAGACTCATTGTGATCGTCTTTGGAACAATGTTTGCATGTTAATTTCTCTCCTTCCTTCTTGATAGATGCATTTTTATTTCCCTTCCCTTTGAAACCATTTTCTTTTCCTTTGCTCTTAAATGGATTTTTACTACCTTCTTCTGGAGTGTTTTTCCCTCTTTCCTCAAGATGAGTGGCTTGCACACACACATCATCTAGATTATTGGGATTAAACATTAAAATAGTATGCCTACAATAACTGTGTAAATCCCCTATGTAATTCAACAACGTGTATTGTGATTGCAAATCTACACCTAACCTTAGAGACCTTTTTCTAAATACTTGAGTGTAACCTTGCACATTTTGACCTTTAAGTTGTCTAAAGTTCTGCCAATTCATGATGGATTTCTGCATATAAGCTAGAGGGTAGAGTTGTATTTTAATTGCAACAATGAAATCATACCAAGAAATTGATATCTTACTGTGTTTTTTATCTCCTCTTGTGTCTTTGATTCCCACCATACTAGTGTTGCACCCTCGATTCTCAAGGAAGCTAACTGAATCTTTATGTCATCCTCTTAAAGGTTTTTAATTCTGCAATATACCTCCAACTGACGAATCCAATTATCAAGCTTCTCTGCATTCACTTCACCATTATACATAGGTAGCTCAATTTTAACATCAAGTTTTAGTAAGGGTGATTTAATAGCTTCTTTTGAGGTATGTTGATGAGTATGAGTAAGGGTTGTGTTAGTGGAAGAGGGTGAAGATGCCTTTGAAGAAGAAGATGAAGAATATGGTGGAGAGGGTAGAGTACCTCCATTTCCATTGCCTCCTTTTCTATTTCCTCCATTTCCATTACCTCCTCTTGAAGAATCTTCTCCTTTGGGAGGTTTGGAGCTTTCACCCTGAAGCGTCGTATTCCTCTCTTCACATAAGAGCTTTACCATCTCTATCATATCAAAGAAAGCCTTCCTAAAGACCTTCTCATCCTCTTCCATTGTAGGCTCTCCTTCATGAGACATGCTCACTGGTGCTTCAACTGTAACTTGAGGATGAAATTGTGTTGGAGATTGTGGCAACCTTACCCTCCTTCCCCTTGATCCAACTTTAGGGCTTCAAACCAGCTTCCTTTCTCCTCTTTTGATTTTTAACCTTGTAAGCATGACATGAAATTGCAAATAGTTAAATCCTCCTTGCACAAAGAAAATCTGTTTCTCTGATACCAAAAATGATTTGATTAAGAATATTAGTTTTTCTGTGCTAAGTTCCTCCTCATATTAGAAACAAAATGCTATTCATGTGCTTAAGGATTCATGAGTTTTGCAATTGAAAAATGAGTTTTTATGTTATTTTTATAAGTAATTTTAACATAAAATGTAAGCTAAACAACAACATATAAATGTATAGAACATCACCAAAAACACATCACAACAGGAACATGATGAAGGAGTTCGCCCCTCCTGGGCTACGTCTCCTTGGTCTAGCTTCTAATGGCTTGGGCCTCTATATTATGCTCAAATTTGTCAAAATATGTGTTTACAATGCTCAAATGCTTCTGAAACCTGCTCCAATGAGTCCAGAATGTCCAAAAATGTCTACTTAACCTCTTTCTGCACCCAATTTGGTCGAAAACTAGAGAAGTTATGACCTCTCCTAGTTTTCCCACTATTCGCTCCACAAATTGCCCAAAATTCGGTAACAAACCCACATTTTTACCCGAAATTTCGCTATTTGAGCAACAAATCTGCCAAATTTCCGGCAGATTTGTTGGACCAGTAACTAGCCCACTAAAACCCGCCAACGATTACATTAAATGTTAAAAACATGGTCACATTTCATGGTTTGAATGGCGGTTTGGATGGTGGTCTGGAGACCACCGATCTGGCAGTTAGCATGACCGTTGGCGGTGAGGTGTTCACATGGGGTGGTTAAAGTCCACGCCCAACTCCCAAACTCAGCAGCATTAAAGTTTAAAATTTCAGCACAAACTATATGGTTAAGACCCAAAGGTATGGTGCAATGGTGAAGTCTTTGCATTAGTGTTGGGAGGTCGTGGGATCGGCCCCCGTTACCTCTGCCTGATCCACAACAACCATTTTGGTGGCCTCTCGGGTTGCCACGTGGCAGCCTCCGGCTGTGCCACATGTTAGCTCGTGGTTAGCCATCATTCCTACCAATCATAAAATGCGAAATTTTGACCAATACCAAGGTGCCACTTGGCATGACCCAATTCACCAGAGATGTACAATTAGATTTCCAACTTAGCCTAGTCACCTACATAGTCAGCTGTATAGATGCACAATCAACAACCCAGTCAATACTCTACAATTTTTTCTCCTATTTGAGAAAACAGATAAAACACGTTTCTAGGAGCAAACAATGTCTGTTTCGTGCAAAATGAGTTGCATCGGATTTAGGACGACAAGCACTACGCGGTCGTTTAGGTTCCACACCATTTTGACAACTTTTATTTGGAGCATAATTTTGAGCACCTGATCACACATGGGAAAGAATGCTCCACCCAACCAATGAGAACTAGTATCCTCTACCAGAACTGCCCCCCCGCCCTTAGCTTCACATCTTGGATAATTTTCATGAAAAAGACCACATCAAGTCCAACCCAGAACATTTTCTAATCGAACCAGGTCTAGTCTAGGGTTTTCACTGAGCACACAAGCTTCAGTTTCGAATTCCACTACCCTACCAACTAAAGAATTCTTTACTTTCGCAGTCTTGCCGCCCTCAATAATGTCCCGTTTGAGGGTATCAAGCTTACAACTTTATTCTCTTCTCTTGGGCCCTCTCCAACCAGGCACCAAGATTACAAGGTTGCCTAAGGATTTTTCCCTCACACCCTCTTGGCTCCCTTTTCCCTAACAAAGATAATTTATCTCTAAGGAGAGGAATATGGGTAGGTAATCACCTTTGCCCATAACTGTCATTCAACTGTTTGCAGTGTGAAATTTTCTTTCAACAAAGTTTGCCTCAGGGTTTTTCCCTCACACCATCCTCACTCCTTTTTCCCTAGCAGACATAATTTATTTCTAAGAAGAGGAATATGGGTAGGTAACCACCTCTTCCCATAACTATCATTCAACTGTTTGGAGTGTGAAATTCTCTTTCAACATTTATTTTCTACAGTGATTTCCATGCGTGATTGTATGAAATATTTATTAATGGAATTAGAGAACATTTATGTTTATCACCCATTCATACCCGACTTTCAACATGGCCCACAATTTGCCAAATAACATTGGCAAAATAAAATTAAAATATTTACCTTCCAGTGATTACATATTCTTAATTTTATTTTTTAACTTGACGAATCACACATCTATATATATATATATATATAATATATAATATAATTCTTAACTTATCAAAATATTGTTTGTTTTTTTATATTATATTTAGTTAATTTTTTAGTTAGATATTAATAAATATCTCTAATTTTATTGGATATTTTTTTTTGTCTAATCTTATTTTTAATAAATAAAATATTTTTTTTAATAAAAATTTTCAATTTTTACATAATATATTTTTTATACTATTTAATAATTATAATTACCTATACTACATATTTCCATGCTCAATACTTCCGATATATTGACTATATTTTTATAATTTAAAAACCTCCTATAAATAAACCTGATAAAATATTAATCAATAAAATGAAACCCCATGATACTTACATCCATGCTAATTAAATAAACAGTACGATTAATGATAAGAAAAGTATCCTTAAATATTCTTATCTGGAAATTTAACATTACAAACTCAAACGCTACACATGACGATTTATGTCTAGCCACTTAGGATTATGGTAGACTTCCACCCCATGAAAACATGATTCGTACATAACTTAATGTATGTTGTTTTAGTTTTATAGACTTTTCTAACTGCGTTACCCAAAACATTTTTGGATATTTGTTGGTAGTTTGTTAGAAAGTCAAATCTATCTATCTATCTTCTTTTCATTATTTATATTTCAGTAATGTTCACAACGACATAAAGTTTTATGTCTTTGTGTATAGATTAGTTTAACTAAATATTGTTATTTTATCTTATTATTATTTTTTTGTTGATTTAAAAATATTAAATATAATAGCAAAAGGTATTTTTTGGAAAACCACACACAACAATATTTTAAATGATTTTTTTTCTTTATTAAAAAAATTTAATTATTTATTTTATTTTAAATTTATAATAGGTAGAGAGTTAAAATTTTTGGAGTGAAATTTTTCCCATATATATTATATTTACCTATCCATGGGAAGTGCAACAGATAATGGCAAGGTGTTCTATTAAGGCAATATGTGGTGTAAGGGTCACTCATTAAAAATTTTATGGGAAAAAATCCAGCCATGCTAAGGGCTAGTGTGGCCAGAGCCTGATGTGATCCTTGGATGATTTTGATGGCTTATATGCCCCTAGGTCACTACTACACAAACACAGGTTAGGCTTGCTAGTCATCTCAGGATTCACATTACCTAACAAAACAAAAAAAAGTTTTCACATAAAGAGATTTGATCCCCCTTAGTGCATGATAAATTCTTATTTAAGATGAATCCATGTTGAATTCACACTAATTCCCTCCCTCCACCCCCTACACGAAGGTCTTGTGTCAACTCCATGTTGAACATGAATTACACATCTCCTTGATATTAGACAACACACTATTAAATGTTTTAACCATATGATTTTTTTAATGCTATGTGGACACTCCATTTAAGCACTGAAAGAATTACACATATCTCTCCTTTAGTGGAAAACATTTCTATTTGGACACTCCACTTTAAGCACTAAAAGAATTACACATCTCTCTCCTTTAGTGGAAAACATGGATCACCTGTTAAAATTTGTTTCCATGATAGCATGGAGTTAAGAAACACCATTAAAAGGATTTGTTTACTTATTAAAATGATTTAACTATTCTTATTATATGTGTTGATTCCATGATAGCATGGAGTTAATAAACAACATTAAAATAATTTGTTTATTTATTAAAATGATTTAACTATTCTTAGTGTATGTGTGTACACAATCGTGTCAAATCCATCTTGAATACCAAAGGAATTACACATCTCCATGTTGAGTATGACACCATTAAATTGCTTTAACTATTTTTTTTTTACTTCCAATTGACATACACACATTAAGTAAAACATTTCAATATTTCCTTTATCAAGCCAATATGTATATTTAGATGCATTTTCATTTGGTTTTTATTTATTCCATTGAGCTCTTATTGCTTTACGATGTTTTTCTTGTTACATGTTTTTTTTAAATGTATATATGTTTATAACTTCATATACTAATTTTTTAATTATAAATAATAATAATTTAAAAAATAAAGTTATAGTTTAGTTAATTTGAATAATTTTTTTCAATGGTAAAATCCATCTTGAGTATGAAAAGAATTGTATATCTCCCTTGTACTCAGTAAGATACCATTAAAATGCTTTGACTATTTTTCTTTTTTCTTTTTACTTTTAGTTGCCATATACATACAAGTATTTTCAATATTGCATTTAATACACCAATATGTATCTATCGATTTTCATTTGATTTTTATTTATGCCATTGAGACCTTATTTCTTTCATTTGTTTTTTTGTTACATGTTTTTTTTAAATGTTATATATGTTTAACTCATATACTAATTATTGTAATGATTATTAATTATAAAAATTGAAAAATATATATCTTAATGGTCAACATTGTGAAATAATTTTTTTGTTATCAACAATTTTCAAATGCCACTATCAACTCCATATTAAATAGTGAAAGAATTACATATCTCCCTTACACTGAAAATAAGAAATTATATTTGGAACAAGAAATTATTTACTTTCAATGACTTTATCTTTTTCTCTATAAACATTTTACTTTCACTCTCTAGCACTTTTGTGAATAAGAAACTTTATAATTGAAAGTAAAAATTTGAGATTGAAATATTTTATTTAATGTGGATGTTGAAATATCCTCTTTATATACTTTCACTTGCTTAAAAAAGAAATTAAAAGTAAAAATTTGAAATTGAAATATTTTACTTAATGTGGAGGTTGAAATATTTTCTTTATAATAGCCCATATTGAAATGATTTTTGAATGATCTATATATAATTTTGGTACAATATTAATTTATTAAAGCGGATATTGAAATTTTTTATGTATAACAAACATTGAAATAATATTTTTTTTTATTGATATATTTTTAATGCCATGCATCAACACCACATTGAACAGGGAAAGAATTACATCTACTTCATACCTCATAGTCTCGTTGTAGAAATTGCATTTAGGTGCAATAAATGGGAACTAAAAGACATATCATATAGATTATAAAGTTCATTGTAAAGTTATGAGACACTATGGTTTACTAAAGTACTCTAGGAAATGATCATTCTCTTATTCTTTTCTCTCTTTTACTCTTCTTAATAGCCTCTATGATATAGAACAGGGGATGATTACAATAGAAATTGAAACCCCTTCCCTCCTTTTAGCTAGGGTTTTAACTCTTTTCTTTGATCACTATGGTTAGGGTTTTTGATACTTTAATCCTTTTAAAAAATCTAGTAGATTCACATGCACTACTAAGTCCACATGAACAAAGCATGGTGAGATGATGTAGTCACAACTTGGACTTGTGGGGAATCATTGGACCATTACCTTTTTAGGGGCATACATTTCACATACAAATTTCATTTCCTTAAACAAACTACCATTGATATTGTTGACACCTAATCCTTGTGATTGGGTAAATATATGTAAATAAATAAATAAGAAATATGAACAGTCATCTGGAGATGAACTGAACAGTCTCTCCCTCATGTATATAATGAAGACC
Source organism: Pinus taeda (assembly GCA_000404065.3). NCBI lineage: Eukaryota > Viridiplantae > Streptophyta > Pinopsida > Pinales > Pinaceae > Pinus > Pinus taeda. The sequence continues at coordinate 37,676 of APFE030265408.1, read as the reverse complement.
TACTTGATGGAATAGAACACACAAATCATTTTTTCCTTATGGAGTTACTGCCTGGCCTGACATGGTATCAGAGCCAGCTCCTTCTTTTTTTAGCTCTTATGTCCCTTGTAACTCCCTAGTCTGCTCTCCATATAGAAGCACTGCTCCTCCATACAATTAGTTGCCCATATAATCCAGGGCCTGACGCTGCTTGCACTCTCTGGCGCTCTGGACTGTCCACAAAGTTTTCTGCCATACTTATTCACTGAAAGCAATTGCCTCTGCCATTATTGTGAGTCCATGCAGTCTATTTGAAGAACGCTGGTGCGGTGAGCGTGGAGTGGGAGCGGCCGAGGCCTTGAAATGCAAAGTTAGAAGTCTTGAATTCCCTCAGCCAAGGTTCTAACTATACAGGAAAACTCTGTTTCTTGGGTAATATTTACACATTTGAATCAATGCTCAATATAAACGCTATTTCAATATATACGCTGCTTCGGTATTTTTAACGTTGGTATATGCTGCGTTGAAGCCTTCCACATAACGTTGATTCGGTATATGCTGCGTGAATAATGCTTTGAAGTTTTCCACTGACCTGTGTGAATGATGCTTTGAAGTTTTCCACTGATCTGCGTGAATGATGCTTTGAAGTTTTCCACTAATCTGCGTGAATGATGCTTTAAAGTTTTCCAAAATTAAACGGATTTGCTCTTTTGCTGCTTCCCTTGTTGTACCTTGAGCGCTCGCTCTTTTGGCTTGTGTGGTACCAAAAAGTCACTAGTGGCCCAAGGTCTAAAACATCGTGAGACCAACCGGAGAATGGTCATAATTCATTATTGAGGATGTCGAAAGTTGCTGTAGCTGGCCTGGAAACGATATTGGACTTGTATCTCAACTTGCTGCCTTGATTAATTAGAAATGTCACGTGAAGAAGAAGGATATTCGAAAGTTTTTGGATGGTATATATATATGTGTGTGTGTGTGTGTGGTGGATGAGAGAAGAGAAGAGAGAGCCACTTATTTGAAGACTTAAAGGCTTCTCTCATCCATAACAACAAATTTTTCTTTGGTGCCGTCATGTGGAAGTAGTTGCATTTTCATGTGCATTTGTTTAGGGTAGCGAAGTGAGCTTTATTTCAGGGTTTTGCTAATCTAAACACATAAAATTCATGTGTTTTTTTTTGTGTTTGAGATGATATCATTATCGCTGGCATATACTATGAAGTTTTTTTTGGTATATACTTGAAGACTTTTTGACATGTAAAATGTGTACTCTTAACTCTGTTTGACACATGGAATTGTATTGAGCACCTTATTTTTGGTACACTGACTGCATGGTATTGGCATATAAGGAAGAGATTTGAAATCTTTTGAGAATGCCCTTTTGAGTACAATTTTAGTGTATATTGGCAGAAATATTTTTCTATTAGCACAAATAATTTCTTTTTACAGAATGCATTCAATCATATCCATGGTCGGAATAGTTCACACTGGCAAGGAGAACTATCCTGAATGGTCCCGAATGATAAAACACACCCTCATTTTCAATGAGTTGTGGAAAGGAGTGTGTGTCAGAGACGGAGACAATGAACTAGTAAAGCCTACCTAAGACAAAGAGCTTGTCATTTGGGAAAACAAGAACAACAAAGCTTATGCATTAATCACAACATCTGTAAATGAAGAGGTGAGTCGCCATATTTCGTCATATTCAACTGCCTT
>APFE030265408.1:22110-33423 GCA_000404065.3 Pinus taeda | reverse complement strand
AGCTGATGGATCACTTGACAAGCATAAAGCTAGGCTTGTGGCAAAAGGTTTTGCACAGAAGGAAGGGGTCGATTATGAAGAGACTTTTGCCCCCACAGCAAAATGGGCTACCATCCGGACACTCTTTGCACTAGCAGCTTAGAACGGTTGGACAGTCCACCAAATGGATGTAAAAACTGCTTTCTTAAATGGAGATCTAAAAGAGAATGTTTTTATGTCCCAGCCTGAAGGATTTGCTGTGAAAGGAAATGAACATAAAGTATGCAAACTGGTGAAGTCCTTGTATGGCCTCAAACAAGCATCGCGAGCCTGGTATGAAAAATTATCTGAGCATCTTCTGAAACTCAATTTCAAACATTATGATCTTGATGATGCAACTTTATCTGTCAAGAAAGTTGGCAAAACAATTGTATATATTGTGGTATATGTAGATGATCTTTTAATGACAGGGAACAATGAAAGCTACATTGCATCCATAAATAAAGAATTGGGGAAAAGTTTTGAAATGATTGATTTGGGCTATGTTCATTACTATCTTGGCATTGAAGTAACCCAACATCCAAAGTCCATATTTCTTTCTCAAAAGAAATACATTGGAAATCTATTGAACAGGTTTGGCATGACAAAGTGCAATCCTCTTACTACTCCAATGGAACAAAACTTAAAGCTCACATCTATTGAAGGAAAAGAATTTGAGGATGCTACAAAGTATAGACAACTTGTAGGAAGTCTCAACTACCTAACTACTACTAGACCAGGCATTTCGTTTGTTGTTGGAATCCTCTCTAGGTTTATGCAAAAGCCTTGTGAGGGACATTGGTCTGCTGCAAAAAGAGTTCTAAAGTACTTGAAGGGAACTCAAGACTTTGGAATCAAGTACACACAGGTGGACGACTTCAGCTTGATCGAATACTCTGATTTAGACTTCAATGGAGACAAAGAAACTGGGGTATCTACTTCAGGATATGCTATGAGTCTTGGATCAAGAGGTGTGTCCTGGAGATCACACAAACAATCAGTTCTAGTAGATTCCACAACAGAAGCAAAATACGTGGCAGCAGCTGAAGCAACAAAAGAAATTGTGTGGCTCAGGAAAATTCTTGAAGATTTGCAAGTAAAAAAAGTACAATCAACTCCACTCATGATTGACAATACCTTTGCAATAAAGTTGGCCAAGAACCCAAAGTTCCATGATCGAACGAAGCACATCAATACTAAATATCATCTAATTCAACATCATGTTGAGGCCGAAACAATCCATCTCCGTCATTGTTCCACAAATGAGCAAATTGCAAACATCTTCACCAAAGCGCTTGGAAGAGAAAAGCTTGAACGATTCAAAATGATGCTTGGACTCACCAACATCCCTTCAAATTAAGGGGGGGAACGTTGACACCTAATCCTTTTGATTGGGTAAATATATGTAAATAAATAAATAAGAAATATGAACAGTCATCGAGAGATGAACTGAATAGTCTCTCCCTCATGTATATAATGAATACCTACCTGATGGAATAAAACACACGAATCATTTTTGTCTTATGGAGTTACTGCATGGCCTGACAGATAAGCTATACACCTATAAATTGTGTTGAGATTTATTGACATAGTTTTTGTGCACCCTAGTCAATAAGGAAGAAGTGACCCTGACTAGAGCTCTTCAAATAGCCATAGGTATTTAATGTGGTCACTCTCAATGGGTTTTAAGGCTTTTTTAACCTTTAGATTCCTCTTCTTGAGAAAAAGAAACCAAAGAAAAACTAATCCTAATCTATACTATCTATATGAAGCGTAAACTATCGTTAAACATACAACTACAAGTTAAAAAAGAAAATACAAACTACTAATTAACTAGTGCATATATAGAAAGAAAATCTAAATTATTAATTATCCACAAGGAGAAATATCTGTTAACGTAATACTATACAAAAATAAATCAATTGTTAGAAAAAAATACAATGAAATCTATACAAATAATGTAAAATTATGGTACAATAAAACAAAGACAATAACTAAGCGTAACTCGTTCAAAAAAGAATGAAAAGAATAAAATAATTCTCAATGCAAATAATGAAAAGATAGGTAACTGTTAAATGAAATTCCCTTATCATTTAAACTAATGCAGGTCAAAATATGTTTGTTTTAACAATTCACATCAAGAATCCATGTAAGGAAATCTAATTAATGAATTGTAACTTCTAGGCCTTGACCGAGATATGACTAAAGAGAAACTGTAACAATTTCTTGAAACTCAAAAGATTTTAGCTATAAGTTTATGAATCAAAATAATAAACTGATAATCAAAGTAATGATATTAGTAAGAAATCTGTACAACAGGAACAATAATTCAATATGCATACAAAAAATATATCTTTCTAAAATATAAAATTTCGTAATAAAATCACAGTTATCTAGTTTCAATAAATGCCTAAATTAATTATTGATCTCAGAAAACAAGTCAGTCGAGAGCGATGCTAATCAAATAAGAAAACATGTACAAATTGAAATTATGTAAACAAGAAAATAAATGGTTGTTCATGGAATAAATCACAAAATAACAAACGTCTATCTTCTTAACCTTGCAAAAAAACAAAAATACACTAAATAAAGAAGACAACATACATGACCATGAGCCCCAAGGGATAACTCAATTGGTCGAGTTCCCGTTTCTAAGTACCTTATGAATTGGGAGGTCACAGGGTCAAATATTCGTGACACCCTTGGGGAATATCATAATATAATCCAATTGTATTGACAATGGGGAATATCATAATATAATCCAATGTGTCATCAAGTAATTAATCAAAAAATTTATGGAGACAAATTTCTTTGCAACTAATCTTCCTTCTTCACATTACAATAGGATTTTGCTTCAATCTCTTCTAAAAAATCTTATCATTTCCCAACCATCAGTAGTATCTCTATCATCATCAACCTAATTGACGTGTTCTTGAATCAAATATATCCAGGAACTAATCAACTATTGGTACAATGATTTATTAACGATATCATAATTCTTCAACTTCTTGCCAAAGGGTATTGCCATAGATCTATTTGTCCTTTTGATCACAAGCTTCTTTTCCAAACTTCAAGTAGTATTACATTCATCTAAGATATTACAACTCCCTCTTTCCAATAGAGGTAAGTGAACTTCTAACTTTTTATTAAATCTTGCTTTCATGCTACCATCAAATTATCTTCTTTGATGCATACTTCAAATTGTTTTCTCCTTCTTCATTTACTTCTTCTAGGAACGTTTTCATGCTTTGCTACATTCTTTCAATAGTTTTTAAAGCTTAGGTGATTATTTTCGTGCAAGATTTATTAGAAGAATATGAAAAAAAAAATCAAAGTGCATAAACAAAATAACAATAGTAATCAAAGAAAGAAGATGTAAAGTACTTGTATTTTTAGGGAAGGTGAGCTCCCTCTTAAGCTTAGACTTCTTGTATTAAACACATTATGTCAATTTTTCCTTTTCCAAGAACTAGGGTTTCTTTTCTTAGTAGAAATTATTAGTCCTAAGGTTTGTCCCTAAGGTTTTTCTAATTCAGAACTTTTAAAGGGTTTCCAACTCTAGATGGTTCAATATCCTACAATACTTTAAAATTGCATATTCTATGTGTATAGTAATGTTAGTTTCAAATCCTAACTTTTTTTATTGAAAAGCCTTCTATACTTGAGATGGAATTCACTTCAGTCCTTGATTTTGAGAAACCTAGTCTTTATATTCAAGGAAATAATTTAACTGGTAACATACCTATGATCTTTAATATATATCTCTACAAACCCTTTTTGTAATACATTACTAAATTTCAAGAGAGAACTAGATTTTTTTATCTTTCTCTACATGTTATTCCCTAGATTCAACATAATCTAGCAGAGTTATCATTGACATCGAAAGAGAAATCTTAAATAAAGAGAAGTTATATGTACCTTTTCAACATTACCCATTCAAACCTTCTGTTATTATCGATCTCAGTTACAAAATATTGATCCATTTCACAGAGTTAAGGTCCTATTTCATTAGAGATTTCATTCCTTAGACTTTTCATCTTCAAACTAGAATATGAATTATAATCCTTATGGCATTGTGATGAATCTTGAAAAGTTCCATTCTACAAAATAGATTTTGTAGAGATTTGGTGCACTTTGATCATAGGTTCTTTGAGTTGCTTCAAGAAATATTGTCGCAATGCTACAAATATTGAGATTATAGGACTTATATGAATGTGGGATTTTCTTCATAGTGTAACATTGTAGTATTGTATTAGTTCAAATTGGTTACCATAGAGACAATCTTAATATTTTCGGTTCCTTTTACATAATTTTGATCCAGCAAGGTGAATTTAACCAGTAATGCAAAAACAAAATGTCATAGGTTTGTCCTTCACAATGATTTGTAACGAGGTCAACTTCAGATCATAGTGGGCATTAGTATCTTGCACTTGTAATTGTGTGACCCATGCATATATTCTTCCACACAAACAAGTGATATTTGTTTTAGAGACGCAATCTTCAAACTTATTATTAGTTACTTTTCCATAGATTTGACTATCATTTAGATATTTTATCACAGAGATGAGGCTTGATATTTTTTGTTTTTCCACAAAATTTATATACCTTTCAGATTCCTAGCATCACAATTCTTCTTATAAGGAGATAAAACATTGTTTCCGTGCTTTAGAAATTTCCATGACTTAGAAAAGCACTTGTTACATGTCTCAGAGATATACCTCGTACAATTTTGTGCCTCAAAGATTCCACAGAGATATATATTCATATTTTACCTTTTTTTCATGCCTCCGACCTTTTTTATTTTCCTCCCAAATTTTCTTGAGCATTAGTTGTATGTATCTTAATGAGCTTTAGGGTTGATGATGTTCTGATGCAGGAGGCCAATTAAACAACAACTAAACAGCTATTGAATAGCAACTGAACAACAATTGAACAAAAACTGAACAACAATCGAATAGCAACTGAACAACAATTGAACAACTGTCGGTCTTGCATTGACTTCCCACGTTTGACATTCCCTTTAGAAGACATGAACTTCACTTTATGCCGTTGATCTCTTTTCTCCATATCTAACGGTCGGCAATGACATCGCAAATCGCAATTTCTCCCGACCAAGGTTCATTCACTCCTGAATGACATGATGCGATATAATCCAACGGTCAGTAAAACTGCAGTCATCTAATGATTGACAATGGTATTGCATAGGGAACTTGCGCGATACTACGCGCCTCACGGAGCCGATATGGTTTATAAGCCTTGAACTATAGAAATTCAGATCCTGATTTAGACTTAAACTTCGATCACTTTAAACCCCAATAGCGATTGGATAATAGAATCAATTAGATCCTACAGTCTACGGGTCTACAACCAACACACAGGTTAAACACAAGCCTAACCTCGTTGTTGACTATGATGTAAGAAGTTGAACTTTAGATTGATGGTTAGGATGGAGTACGGGCCTTCAACCATGATCAATCCCTTCTATGCTCTTCTACCCCCGTTATTAATGTTAATGACCGCGATTACACATAAACACTGAGATTATGATTAAAATACAAAAAAATAGAGGAAATACCTGGATGTGTTTCAGAACGCAGATTCACGGATGTAAATGAGAGTTTTGACCATATTTCACATGCAATTGCACACTGAATCAATTTCTTTAATATAATGATAATTACAGAGTCTTGACCCTCTTGGCTCAATTACAGAAAATTAACAAACCTCTGTTTTAATCTCAAACCCTCTCTCTCACTCAACTCTCGCCTCTCACTCAAATCTCAATCATCGCAGCTAATCCTTTTTCATTACATTTTTTTCTTTTTATGAATCAAATGTTATTCTAACAGTATGAACAACTCAATCTCTTAATCATTCTAACAATCAAATCTCTATTTTCAAGCTCCATTACACACCTATGCTAACAACTTATCCCTTAGTCTAAAATAAGACAATTTCCTAACTATTACAATAATGAATTATAAATCATTTTCGAGAGATCCAACCCTCTCGACTGAAACTGACTTTTGACCACTCAGGTCAGTGAAATTCAACTCATTTAGCCACAACATGTGAACAAAACTTGACATTGATGGCTAAGTCTAGTTGCTCCTGCATCAGATTCAATTATAGTCTTCTCTTAAGTGAATATATGCTTTTCTATATGATTCGGATCATAGGTCTCATCGACACATGTTCAGATAATTTTTTTCATATATTTTTTGCTACAAGATAATTCAGAGCTTTTATTTCTTTCATGAGTATAATTATTTGCATACATATATATCTTAAAGATACAAGTTTCAAATTTGGCATGGAATAGACTTTGAAAGGTTTAACATCATCTAGATCAGGATATTAGAGAATATTGTTGGGCATGTCTTCATCTTGGTTTCAGATTTTCACCATAAAACTCACTCATATCTTCATAACAATAATCTTGATTTTATCCTTTAGGTCTCAACCTAAAATCCTTTGGGACTTAGTCTAATAATCACTTTCAAGCCACAAAGAAATTTTTGAATGGAAATAAATTCAGACTAAGGTATAGATTTCAGACCTCTTGAACGAGCCAAAGATTCAGACTTGGAGTAGACTATTTCAGATCCTCCACATAACTTGAAACTTTTACTATAATCACAAAAGAATTCAAATCTGCTCGTTGTGATGTCATGTTGAGAAATCAATTGTAGAGTAGTTTAAAGCTTCATTTCTATTCTTCATAATCACTTTCAATGTTAGATATCTTTTTATTATTTGTTATGTATCCTTCATCAATAATTTATTCAAATGTTCAATTAAACATAAAAACAAAGAGATAAAGGACACCAAAATTAGGCTCCAAGCCAAGGGAAAAACCTCACAACGGGGAATCCAACCTATCCTTCTCTTATAGAATTAGATCAAACCTAGATATCAAATACCAAGACCAAAACCAAAACTGCCACCAAAACTCCAATTCCAACCCTCTTCCAAGTCACCTCTAAAGTCAAAGTAAATAGTTCAAACTGATCATCTCCCTCAAATTCAAGTCTTGAAATTTCAACCCTTGAAATTTCAAGCCTGCAATAGCAAATAAAAAATTGCTCTTTTCACAGAATTATGTCCTCACAGGAGCATGTTATGGCATCAAAATTTCTGGTCAACAAAAGAAATAATCTTCTTTTCTTTTAGCTTAAATTTCTCTCTTCTTAAATTAATCCTTCTCTTCTTCTTTGTGAGGCTTAGATATGTTTCTTGTTGCATGATTGGATGATCTTACAAATGAGTAAAACTACCTCTTTTATATAGTTGTCCAAGAGGTTGAAATAGACACTTCTTGGAGATAGGCCAACTAGTTCCAATGAGGGTTGACTTTTTCATTTGGTGGACTTTGGCTCAAACAAATATTCAATTTTTTTCTTACAAATTCCTTTTTCTTACAAATGTAAAAATAAGACATGACTTAAATACATTTTCATAATAAGTTCTTTTTGACTTTTTTCGACTCTATAAAGATGAAAATAATTCTTTGACCAAACATATTAATAATTAATAAATACATCAATGTTAAATTTATATTACATTATGAAAATCAGCTCTAGTTACAACTTCCATAATCTGGATGGTTTTCTACATTTGCTCGCAATTTTACCATGGGCATTTACACAATTGAACTAGCGATGTACGCTAACAACGATGTTGTATAAGAGGTTTTTCATCTCGATCGTAGGCTTCAATAGTTAATGAATGTAGGGATCCATTGAATTTATCAATGGCTTCTGTACAAGAAACAAGTCGTCTGCTAAATCCGATTCGCGAATTTTTAATTATTTAGTTGAGTTCTTTTTAGGTTTCGAAAGATTTTTTTTTTATTATATTATTTGTTTAATATATTTAATAAGAAATTGTATAATATAAATTTAAGTTGTGAAATTTAATTTTTGATTTTTTTAACATGAATCAATTTACATTAAAAAACTAATAACTTTTATAATTTGTAATTTAGAAAAATAACACAGATATAGATTTGTTGTTAACATTTTTAATTTTTAATCATAAAAATTAATATTATGATAATTGTGTACAAAGTTTATATAATAAAAAAGAAAAGAAAACATCATATGCTCTTTACTATTCATGATTCAGTGGTTTCTTAATTCAACATTAATAACTTTTTTTTTGGTCAAATAAGAGTGGAGCCTTCTATTCACCGCAAGAAAGATTACATATGTTACATGGCTTTACAAAGTAAGGATTAACAAGGCTCACCCTATAAAGTGTAACCAAATACATAACCCAAAACTAACCAGAAACCATCTAAGATTTCGTGAGATCTGACGATCATCAATACTCTCATCTCGGCAACATGCACCCCTTTTACCCTGTTCACAGACCCGAAATGATTGTGACCCATTGGTGTATGAAAGTTCGGGTCCATTTTGAAATTTAATCTTCGATTACTTGTGGAGCCTGATGATTGATCTGACGGTCCTTCGCGATTTCGGAGTAGAAACTTGCACGGTCTATAATTTCCTTTTCGAACCCGATGAGGATTATAAATTTTTAGACTAAAGAGCATTGGGTCCTCTTTGGTGGTTAACCGTCGATTGATTTTATGCCCGATAGCCATTAGATTACTCAAGTTGTCAAGATCTGTGGCCGATGACCCACGATGAAACCTCTTGTTTACCTAGTGCTTCTCCACTGTGGAAGGCTCTTCTTTTAGCATTTATCTTCTCCCTTTTTTCCTTTTCTTCTATTTTTGAATTTAACAGTTAAGAGGACTTACACTTCCGCTTTATCCTGCTTCCACTGGTCTTGCTTCTTGTTCAGTCCTGATAGTTTGGAAGTTTTCAATGTCTTTGTCTACCTATCTTTGACAATCCTCATGTAATTTCCTCGAGGGTATCGAGTCCCATGCATACCTACTGTAAATTTCTTTGCAAATCACTCCTTCATTTGCCAAATAGTCAGCTAGCATATTGTATTTTCTCTGGACATGAATGAATTTGGTTGTTCTTAGGGTTTGTAGGTGGGCATGAATACGCTGAAAGACCTGAAAAAGTCTCCAATGTTTTGATACTTTTCCAGATGCTTTCCCATTGTAGATCTTCTTGGTCGCATTAATAACCAATTTCGAGTCTTCTTCAATGATGAAATAATGAGAATTTGACTCAATTTGTATTTCCAAGCACTGCTCTAAGGCCATGAGCTTTGCCATGTTATTTGTGGCGGTTCCTAGATTACTATAAAAGATGTCCTTTATGCACCCCTGCTCATCTATGATGACCCCACCAAAACCTGCCTTCCCTAGGTTTCCTTTAGAGGCTCCATCTATGTTAATTTTCAAGAAACCATGAGGAGGAGGTTGCCAAAAGTCTTTACCAACGTTTATCTGGCTCACATCCTTGTGTGTGCTTTGGGGAACTATCGAATGGAGACCCAACTGCAGCAGTATATGAGTGTCCTAGGGAAGAGTCAAGTTCTGAGGAGCTCCCCCTAACAAGGCACCAACAATGTCTTTGAGTTGTCTTAATATTTGTGCAATAGTGTTCTGGGTTGAGCTTGTTTTTCCCTTGAAAATCCTGCCATTGCATGCTTTCCAAACATCCTAGATTAAGAAGCCTGGAATGAGAGTCCAAGCATTGTTGATGATGTCATTGCCTAACAAGATCCTTCTCCAATTCCTCAAAGTGTTAGTGATACTGAGGCCATTCCTGTCAGTTTGCCTGAAGACTGAGGCCACCCAATCCCATAATGTTGAGGTGAAGAGGCAAAGGTTGAGTAAGTGTTTCATCGTCTCCTCTTGTGTGCAACACAGATAGCATTTGGATGGGCCAATAAAGCCTTTATTCAGAATATTTTCCCAAGTTAGAATTTTATTTTGTTTAACTAACCACATGAACAACTTTATCTTCATCTAATGCAGGTGCTACTAGAGGTTCTTCCATGCCTTATCAGGGTTTTGATGATCGAACCCTAGGGCTATTTGTTTGTCTTCTTTTAGGTTAAAGTTATCTTCTTCATTTCTTCCCCATATTAGTTGGTCAGGTGAGGATGAAACCAAAATCTTCCTTTGTTCCAAGTCCATAGCAAGAGAGTTTTCATGTGCTTTCAGAGTGCTCTCTTCCCTGTAGACTAGATCCTTCCATATTCTCCATTCTTCGTTGTTCCTTACCTGATCCCAGAAGTCATTGACCATGTATAAACCTTTGTTGTCAGTGTCATTCTTGAGATCAGTTAGTTCTTCCCTAAATAGGTTTGGTTCTTGCTACCAGTTGTCCTCCTAGAATCTTGCCAGGTTCCCATCTCGGATCTCCCAAAAGTTGTGCTGTTGGACAATGCCTCTATTTTCCCAAGAAATATTCCAATATTGGGAGCCCTTGATAACCCGAGACATTTGAATATGATCCATTTCTTGCCAATTTCTTGCATATTTCTGTTTCTAAAGCTTGGCCCATGGGGTTGCCGATTTCTTGAGCCACTTCCACCAAAGCTTTGCACCCGAAACTGTCACGCGGAATGAGTCAATCTTGCGGACAAGATAGACCTTCCTAGAATCTAATGAAGACCTAATGACAAACAAACCAACTAGACACTATCCTTCTCTAAATGCGCTTTATAAATAATGGCAAACAAATGTGTTTAAGGCCTACCTCATGTCCAACGCAAGTTTGGGGATGCCTTTGCTCCTTTGATCCAAGTAAGTTCCTTTGTCGCAAACCTGCAAACAAAAACAAGGAAAACGATTAAATAGCACCTGAATAACCAGTATTATAAAACATATTTAACATGAAAGTCAAGGAGTCCATGAAACAAATAACATGAGATACTTGTTGAGAAAAATGAGCTTGATTGTATTAATTCAAAAGAAGAAGAACTTTACAAACTTTGCCTTGACGCTGTACAAGCTCCTCCCAGGGTCCAACAAGAAGTCTCCTCTACTTTGACAAGCTTCACTCACTCCCCAATGAAGCCAAAAAGGTATGTGATCTCTCCTCTTAAGCTCAAATAGGAATTCTTGATTTCACTAGCATTTACCCTCAAAAGTTTAGCTTCTAACCTCTCCAACCACTGACCCAATGCCTCAATTTATAGTGCAATGGAGATTAGTTACCTGGTCCTCCTTCAAAGGGATATAATCCTCCTTCAAAGGGATAGCTCCTCCTAACAAGGGATTAGTTCCTCCTCTTATGGGATGCATGAACCACTTGGAGAGAACAATCCACGTCAGAAATCCTTCTAGAAAACTCTAGAATTAACCCAAAGTGAGTTTTTTAAGATAAAAATTGCGCCTTTTGACTTTCACAGGGG
>APFE030265408.1:0-12762 GCA_000404065.3 Pinus taeda | reverse complement strand
GAACCAGAGTTACATTGCTTTTTGATGTCTTTCTCTCATTTCTAAAGCTTGTTTTGAAGAGCTGAGGTTTGAGACTTTCTTAGGAAGCTGGCATAGGTGGTGATAGACCCATACCGACTGCAAATAATCAAGGTGACGATATTTTTGTGTAACAGAAACTATGCTAAGAATTTCAGGGTCATGAATCCCTAAACCTCCATGGGCCTTAGGTTTTTACAACTCTTCCCAAGCTACCAAAGCCCACTTCTTTTTCTCTTCCCCTTTGCCCCAGAGAAAATCTCTTTGAGTGTTCTTGATTTGCTGTAAAACTCCTTTAAGAATAGGAAGAGCAGACATTATGAAAATGGGTATGGCTTGCAAGATAGCTTTTGTGAGTAGAGGGCACCCTTATAAGTTTAAAGATCTGCATGTCCATATCTTGACCTTATCCTAAAGTTTGTTAATGACCGGATCCCACACTCCCTTGCTTAGAGGTTTGTTTGTGAGGGGCACTCCCAAATACTTAGAGGGTAGTTGATCCCTTTGAAACCCTATAATTCTAGTAAGATTTCTCTAAATAGCAATGTTAGCGCTAAAAAAGAAAAATTTTAGTTTTTCAAGGCTTACCTCTCTACCAGCGGCCATAGCAAAGTCATTCAATATTTGTTTCAAAGATTTGGCTTCCTTGACTGTGGGAATGCCCTACAACATAGTGTCATCTACAAATTTTTGGTGTGTTGAGGTCACTCCATCTGTGGTGAGTTTCAAACCCTTGATTCTTCCCTCAACACTTGCCATTTTTATCACTCTTCCTAGCCCTTCCATCATGAGCACAAATAGGAAGGGGAAGATCGGATCTTCTTGTCTTAGTCCCCTAGAAGGCATGAAGGTTCTTGAGGGCGAGCCATTAAGCATGATTGAGAAATTGGCTATGGATATAAGGGCCATAACCCATCTGATCCAATTGTGGTCAAAACCATAACCTTTCAACACTGCCCTAATGTAAGACCATCTTAGCTTTTCATAAGATTTTGCTAGGTCAAGCTATGTGATCATACCAACTTGCTTGTTGCTTTTTAGAGAGTGTACCATCTCATGAGATTGTATGATATTATTGAGAATATATCTTCCTTCCACATAAGCAATTTTGTCCTCTGATATGAGAGCTGGAAGAAGGGGCTTGAGTTTGTTAGCAATTAATTTTGAAATAATTTTGTACTCCACATTACATAAAGCTATGGGTCTGAATCTGTCCGATGTGATGGATTTCTCCTTATTTGGAATCAAAGCTATAAAATAGGTATTGAGAGCCTTCAGGACCGATTTAGATCTTATTGAGTCTTCCACCACCTCAAGAATGTCTTGCTTTACTATTTTCCAGCATGCTTTGAAAAAGTCCACATTGAAACCATTCGGTCCAGGAGCTTTCCCATTTTGCAGCTCATTGATAACTTCCCTGATCTCATCTTTAGATACTAGCCTATTGAGATTATGATCATCTTCCCTTGTGACAAGCTTGGGAATATACCTTGTGAATTTGTTAATTAACTGTGACCTGTCTAAGAGAGGCTCCTTTGCAATCCTGAGGAAGTGTTGTACTGGGATAGATTCCATTTCTTTGTGGGTGACAAGCTCTTTCCCTTGAGAATCTTTGAGTTTTAGAATTATGTTTTGTGACTTGTGACTCAAAGTTGACTTGTGAAAAAACTTTGTGTTTATTTCCCCTTCTTTAATCCACTGTACTCTCGATTTCTGTCTCCAGAAAATATCCTCTTTCCTGCACTTGTCCTCCAATTCCTTCTGAAGAATATCTGCTTGAGATTTCCTTTTCTCGTTAAAGCCCTCTGTGATCATAAGCTAATTAATCCCCTGAAGTTTCTGTTCAACATCTTTTTTGGCTTCGAAAATGTTATCAAACTGTTTTCTGTTCCAATCTTTGAGTTTAACATTGATGTGTTTAAGTCTTTGTTGTAGCATGAACATTTTGTTGCCTTGAAAGGGAAACTCTTCCACCCACCATTCATCAATATTGCTGGTGAAGTCAGGGTGAGAGAGAAAGACATTTTCAAACCTGAAAGGTATGTTCCTTGATTTGCCCGTAAAAGTGGCTTCAAGCTGGACTGGTCAGTGATTTGAGCCTCCAAAAGGAAGGATTGAAGATGACATGTCAGGGCCTATGAGAAATAGGTCCTCTGAGATCATGAATTTGTCTAGTTTGGAGGCAACTTGAGAAGCCCCTTCTCTCTTTTCGTTCCAGGTAAAGGTGCCATTTATTGTGTCAGCATCCACCCATCTCATGTCATTTTTGAAGTTCTGGAAGGCAATGGAGTCTCTGCCTAGTGTTCTGGTACCCCCTTTTTTCTCTGTAAGAGATTTTATCATATTGAAATCCCCTACCAAAATCTAGGGTATATCATGATATCTCTCTTTTAGCTCCTGAAGGCAAGTGAGAAGCTTGAGTTTGTCTTCTAGTTTTTGAGGACCATAGACATTTATAATCATGTAACTCTCCTTATCACCCACAGATTCTATTACCAGCGAAAGATAGTTCCTGGACACTTCTGCGTCTAGGATTCCAAGTTTTTGGGGACAGAGCATAAGAATCCCTCCTGCCGAGTTATCTCTGTTAACCTCCTGCTCAACCATTTGCTATGTATTTATCTGATTTTATCCATCGAGCATTTTGTTTCCTGAATGAAATCCATGTTTGTTTTTCCTTCTTTTATTCTACTGGTGAGATTTCTTTGTTTCCTTTTACTTCCTAGGTCCCTAATATTCCAGGTTGTGAACTTCATTAAGAAAGGTTTGTAAAAGATTAACTGGTGAGATCTTTCATTTTACTTGAGTTGATCATGAGTTTTCCACATTCTGTCAGCAACTCATTCTTCCTTTTCCTTCCTCTTTTCCTACCCGAGTTCATGGAAGAGTGCCCCGGTGTATCCTCCATTGTCTTCACCCCTCTATTTTCTTGGCTTTCATGGTTTCTTTTGACTCCAGATCTTTTCGATTGGGATATACATAGGAAGAGTTGTTGAATCCTATCAAAATCCTCTTTTGGTAGGGAGTCAACTCGTTTGGTAATGCCCTGCTCTAGAAACTTTTCTAGATCCAAGCTTTCCTTCTCAAGAATCTCATGTAGTTCATGATCCTCTGTTCCCACCTCACTTGGGGTCATCTCATGGTCCTTGCTGAGCTCCATGCTGCTTGGTAGATCATCATGTTGTTGGCTATTTTCTGGTATGTCCTCCATGATGGTATCCCTATCCTTCTCATTGGTCTTAGTCTTCGATTTCTGGTTTTCCTCGTTGTTTCCAATTTCTTCTTCTAAGATTTTGAAACTATTATGGCTCAGTGGTCTGTCCTCACTGAATTTCTTTTGGTGCCACTTTCCTCCTTTCCCCTTATCTCCCATGTTAGTGAAACCCTCGGGATCCTTGCTTTGTGGTGGTTTTTTTGTTGCTTTCTAATTTGTTTAATGGGCAGTCTCTATATAGGTGCCCATGTTCATGGCACTTGCGGCACCTAAATGGGACATGCTAATAGTCCACTACTTGAAACCATTCCTCATCATAAACTTCTAAAATGATCTCGTCTGGGAGTGCCCCAGATAGGTCCATTTCAACACAAATCCGGGTGAAGGAAGTGTATTTTCCTCTTAATGTTGCATCTGGTATCTTTATAAAATGCCCTAGTTTATTGCCAATAGCCTTTAGAGAATCTGGCAGCCAATAATCTAAAGGAAGGGTGTAAAGTATTATCCACGCCGGTACTGAAGTGAATGCTTCTCATTCTGGGACAAAGTTCATCACCCAAGGTCTCATGTACAGGCCTGCAGCAACGTAAAAATAGGGTCCTCCCTCGAACGCTCTTCCTTTATCTTCTAAGCTTGTGAACACTGTTGTGAAGAAACCCTTGGATCCAAGGTGAAGGTTTATTTCGCCTTTCGGTTTCTAGTGGTACCTTATCCATGCATGTAAGGCCTTCTTCGTTGGCCAGGTCCCCATAAATTTACATATGATTGTGTGTTCCGCCATGTGATATCTATGCACCTGTAGCGTTGGGTCACTTAAAACGATCCGAGGAGTGATAGTCGACTTAGAGTTTCAAGCCCCTTGTCACCCTCAAAGGTGCATCATTCTCACTACTACGCTCTTTCCTTCTCCCTACTATCTTCCTCATGATTTGCTCTTTGTTCGTGAGTTTTAATTTTTTTCATGTTAGTGTCCTCAGTAATCCCATCTGTTGGCTTCTTGAAGTGATGCTGATCAATTTCCTCATTTTTGTTCGCGACTATGTGATTGTAGGAGGGAGCATAACTCCCTCCTCCATGACCTGCCATGGTCACCAGCTTCCAACTCTGAGTCAAACCCTAGATCAGAATGCCACTCTTCCAGCTATCTTACATTTCTTTGTCCTCTAAAGTTTCATCTGCATGAATCTAAAAAAGAATCAACATTAATAACTTAATAATATATTATTTTATAAATTAAAATTATGACATTATAATATATTTTAATGTTAGAGTAAGTTTATAATATTAGGGTTTAGAATATTGAGTATTTCATATATGATATATAATACAAGGTATATAGGGTTTAATATATAGAGTTTATAGAATTTAGTATATATTATATTAATTAAAATTTTAATATATTAATTAAAACAATAATTTAATATTGTTTTTTTGTTAATACAATATTTACTTAATACATAATTAATATTGAATATATTATTAATATTTAATTATGACATTAATATAATATTAAATAAGATTGATAAGCATGTAATAGAACATTAAAGACAGACTAATAATATATTAACATACACATTTATAATCTCTTAACTATAAATAATCTATAGTTGAACACATGTTTGACTATTGTTGATATGGTCAACTATGGTAAACATGGCCATCATAGTCAATATGACTACGATGTTGAACCACATATTTTAACATAGTCAAACCTTTATAGTCAATATTAATAGTCAATGTTTAATAGTTGACCGTGATCAAACTTGGTTAACCCTATATTTATCATATATAAGAATAGTCAACACAATAATATTAGAGTGAGGAATGCTATTGATGGACAATGTTGAGATTAGTTATCTATGGTCATCATGGTCAACCATTGTCATCGGGGTGTCACTTAGTGAAACTTTGACATATCTCATGGCATACAAAACAATACCATTACTTTGACTACATACAAGAAAATACCTCTAAAAAAATCACATTATTCAACCCCCTACGAATACGAACCCAATACACCTTCCCAATTTAAAAAACCCTCTCACTGGATATTATAGGTATCCATTTTTTCATTAACCTTTTTTTTACCCCTTTATAATTTTCATTAAATTTGAGCTCCTTTTTTAATACCTCACAATATAAAAACCCTATACCTGCTATTATTTGTTGAATATATTGTCATTTTTTCCTCAATATATATCCCTCAATATGAATGCATGTGGTGTGGTATTGCTCCCAAGTGAAGCCACCATTGTCAACCATAGTTGACTCTATTCAACATGGTTGACTTTTTTCAACTATATACCATCATGCTCAACCATAAGCAACCTAGTGGACAGGCATGGTTGACCATGGAGGCCTAATATATATTCAATATAAAATTAATAAACATTTATATAAAATTTTATTAATATAAAATTAATAAAGTTACTAAAATGTTTAAATAACTTCAATAAAAGTTTAATATAATATTAATGACACATTAATAATACATTAATCTACACACTTATAAATTCTAAACTATAAGTTAATGTATACATTAACACATATTAACTATGGCTAAGTATTGTTGAAATCGTCAACTCTAGTTCACATGGGCATCATAGTCAACAATAATCAACATGACTACCATAGTGAACCATACCCACCTCGGGAATCATGGTCTATCTATAAGTGACCAAAAGTGTTGGGGGCTAGGGCTTGAAGAATATTCATCTAATTTTTAAAGCCCTTGCTACGAAATGTGGATGGAAGTTGGTTTCCTAAAACAACCTATGGATGCAGGTGGCCACTCACAAATACATTTCCCCTATCTCTATAGAATATTTGATTGAAATTATTGATAAATCTAGTAAAAATTCATCAATCATCTAGAGGATAGTGCTCAAATCATTTGAAACCATTGGCAATGGGTCGCCTTGATGGATTCAAAGGGGATCAAAGACAAAATTGACTTGGACCCATGGTGTGGCAATGGTCAAAACCACCTACTTCCATTTTCGCTCATCAAATATTTAAGAGACATATGTTATACCATGTTGTCTCAAATTGCAAATCCCACAACCTCCTCAATTTGGAGTCAAGGTCATCAGTTAGGGAGATTGGAATAGAGGAGGTTTTATGTGGCCCATGGTAGACATATTTACAAGCTATCTTAGCTGGACATATTAGATTAATAGACAAATATGATGAACTCATTTCGAGCATTTCCCTTTTCATAAACTACATGCCTAAGCTAGGTTACCTCTTTCTTCAGGATGGAAGAGTGACTCTTGAAAAAATCTAGTAGAGGAAGGCAGTCTGGTGTGTAAAGTGCCTAACAAAAGAAAAATTCTCCATGTGGTGCCTAATTTTGAGAAAGGCACCAACTTGGGATATTTTACAAAAAATGTTTATGAGTAGACCAATATGGTGCCCTCTATGTAAAACAATGATGAATCCATCCCACACTTATTTATTTCATATCCGTTTTATCAACAAGTATGGTCTACTTGTAGAAATATTTTTAGTCATCTGATTCTCTGGGAAGGTATAGACTTGGTAGAAGTATGGAAATCCTTGTGCTCGAACCACAATAGTCATGCCATCAAAGCCCTCCCATTAATTATTTTTTGGGTGTTTGGCTAGTGAGTAATATCAACATCTTTTAGGATAAGTAATCGATCGCTAGTCAAAGTCCTTTCCATATTAAGCCACTTTCCCCAAGAAAAAGGAAACGCCTCTTCTAAAATTCTCAAACTCGAATTAATTGGTAAAACTTGACCTTGGGATTTTTTCAATAGATCATCCTAAAAAATGTGACAACCTATACCTTTCAAAGCCGCAACACTTTCAGTAAAAAATTTGGTTTTCTAAGAAAGACCAACAATGAAGATAAATACTTAACTTACAAAAATCAACTATTATTTTCCTTGGACAAAAGATTCACAAAAATCCATATTTTTGGGGACTCCAATGCTTACTATCATCAACTGTTTGAATAAATCACATCTTTGTAGAATATTATTTTATTTTGGAGTAAATGATGGGAATTATTGACTCTCTCTTTTATTTTACACTCAAACACATTTATGGGGAAAGAAACAAAACTATGGATAAGATTTCTAAAAAAGGCCTCAATATGAAACACGACATGTGGAATATTATGGAGCATGAAGATGGATAGATCCACGAGATTCAACACCAGTGACATACAAATCGCTTTCATGGGTGTGTTGCAACTTAATATGTGCATCACTTTATTTCTACTTGATTCACTCTTCAGTATTTTTATTAGCTATATATATTCGTCATTTTGTATTTGTGGTTGTTACTCTATTGGAAGCTTATGAAAAATATGGATAGGATTTCTAAAAAAGGCCTCAATATGGAACACGACATGTGGAATACTATGGAGCACGAAAATGGATAGATCCATGAGATTGAACACCAACTACATAAGGATCAATTTTAGTGGTGTGTTGCAACTTAATATCAGCATCACTTTATTTCTACTCGATTTACTCTTCATATTTTTATTCGCTATTTCTATTTATCATTTTGTATTTGAGGTTGTTACTCTATTGGAAGGGTATGAAGATAGTTTCTCATATTACATAACCTTTGCCTTATTTCTTTAACTTTCAGCGCTAAAATTGATGTATTGATGTATAACATATATATATAAACAAGGTGAGAGGAGCTCTACATTTATAGTGTGAGCTCTTTCAGCTAGCTTTTTTTATTTTTATATAAGATTACACATCACATATGTATTTAAGAAATATAAATAACATTATTTAAAAATTAAATTTTCAAGAATATTGGAAAATAAACACATTCTTTTAAACATCTCTCATTCACATAATTATCATATTTCATCAAACACTTATCTATTATATAAGTTATATATAATATATATATATAAATAAATTATAATTACAATGTATAACTATTTATTAGTGAAAATAAAATAGGTTTATCTTTCAACACGGATTATTATAATATAAACATCAACCAAAATACAATTTTTTAGGCTTAAATAATTTTCATATTAAAAAGTACATATTATAATTTAAAGTTAATAAAAATATATTTTTTAATTTGATTAAACCTTATCAATGAACATTAATCATTTTTATGAAGTTAATAAAAATATATTTTTTAATTTGATTAAACCTTATCAATGAACATTAATCATTTTTATGATTAGCTGTCTCTAGGATGGTTTTTCTTTTGTTTTTTTGAAGTCATTAGTTTAGTTATAATGAGAGTCGACAGACGCAAAGTACTCAGTGAGCAGAGAGCCAGCATGGCCAAGTGATCGGCCAAATAAATTAAATCGTCACTTCAAATTAATGACAAAACTTAAAGCATTCAACGACACCGAAAATACTTTTAACAGAGTCTAAATAATAATCCAAAACATTCATTGACTTCTGAGTTTGGCTTTGCCTTATTGGGTCTGAAGAGTAATCAAACTGAGGACCAAATCATACATTGACATTTGAATCTGGCATTGCCTTATTGGATCAGAACAGTGATCACACATAAAACCAATAGATTGCTGAATAGGGAGACGTGTATTCCTCTCCTACCACGGCATATCCCGACGTTATTTGAGGAGGAAGTCCTCCTACAGTAGAAACTCTCTGCACGTATTGCACGTTTCGAAATAATCCATTTCTGCAAGACCAACAATAATATTGTGTCATTATCGCAGCAGTAAGAGGAAAAAAATAATATGGTGTCAAAACAGCAGTAGAATTAGGAAAATTAGGAAAAGGAAGATATCAACATGTGAAAACAGTTGGGTTCAATCACTTACTTATTTCCACCATGACTGGTAGCCTTCAATTTACTCCAGGCAATACTATCAGATTGCTTTGTAATTGAACTCACAACCTTTGCAGTCACTTGACTGAAAGGCATGAACAGTTCCCACGTGCGTTGTCCTCCATTTTGATCGGGTTTTGTAGGGAAATAGTGGCGACCGACAACCTCCTGGCCTGGAGAATTGTATAGATCTGCTGATACATTGAAATTATTCCAAGAAGAACCATTGAATTTGTAATACTGGATTCCCTCCGAGTAAAGGCTGAGAAGAGGACTAAAATCCTCTGAAACTCTTATCACTGCAGGAATTCCCAGGGGGAGGGATCGATCCTGCTGCCAGAATAGATATTGTGCAGAATATGGAATTTGGATTTGGTTTCCAACCACACTACACTGAGAAGATGGAGGAACTCCGCCTTTACCATGCCTTCGTTGTACGTAAGATACCAAGCTCGCATTGCCATTCCCACTGTGCGAAACGGCCTTAAGTAGCAAATCAGTCACATCTGCTGTATTATACATTTTCCTAGCAAGTACAGTCCCTGTGTCAAAAAAAACCAATTAATTTATTAGCATTTTCTCAATAAACGGTAATTATCATAATCCAAGTTCAAACATTATAAGCGAACTTTTACAGTTCGGCTTCTGAGGATTTTCATTTTACAGAAAGAGAATGTTGCCCTACCTGTTACAGTTGATTCGGGGATAGCCGAGATGGCTTCTCCTGCCTCCATGCTAAACGCAAAGGTGGGCTTCCCGCCTTGAGCGAGAGGCTCAGCCAGGAAATAATGATAACCCACTGATGTAAAATTCCCATTTGCACGAATACCATTGGGAGAGTAGAGGGTGGCCATTGCCCCAACAGAAGCATACTGAAGCACAGTTGAAGTTGAATTCTTTTCACATTCATAAATTTGCACGCCAGATGCATTCACTGTTCGAATAAGCCTGAAAAATAGCAATAGTTTCATTATTACACAGATTCATAGAAAGTGCAAGTTATTGTATAAATTTATTGCATGCAATTAGCTTCCCATGCAAAAGTACTAGCCGTTCATGTCAAAATAATCTCGGCCAAAGAAAATATATAAATGAATGGATTTGAGAGTTGGAGAGTTATTCTTACGAGTTCCCAAACGGTGGATCGGTTGAATTTTTTGTCAGAAGGGCCAGTGGGGCAGCTTCTGAAATACCATTCAAAATGCAAAATGCTATGACTAATAGAGTAAGTAAGAAGCAGCTATGTATGCTGGAGAGGGCCATTTTAGATAAATGGATATCTTCTCCAAATTTGTTACATAAAGCAGTGACGAAGTGCTGGGATGGATTCTTCATATTTATACTTTTCTGCTCTGTACTGTGAACGACTATTGAGACATTGATGTGTAACATTGGACAGTTAAGATGCCCAAGAATTAATTAAAATATAGCAAACACATGTTATGGCAACTGGCAATCACGTAACTTGCCAACGTAAGATTCTTCACACACGTAATTGTGGGTTTATTGAAATAATATTTTATATAGTTAAATAAAACTATGATTAATTTCTTAAGCAATGCTATAAAACCATTTAGGTCAATTATCCGTCAACCATGTAATTAAAAATTCTCCAAGGATTAGGATTAAAATTCCAATGGTAAAGATTTAAATATAATGGAAGCGAATCTTTGCGACATCGGTTGTTATACTTATTAATTTAAGTTATTTAAAGTTATATATGATTAATTGCGGAGTGATTTTTTATAAATTATTATTATTATTATTATTTAATTTTAAGGTTTAGATATTAGTGTATAAGATTATTTTGTGTGTGAGATAAGCAATTCATTTTTCTCTAGTTATTTGATTGTTAAGTCTACAAAAGCATACATACCATATTCTAAATTATTATTATTATTATTCAATTTTAAGGTCACCGCTAAGCCATACACCACATTGGCATCATATTAGTATCCAATACCTCTTTGTTTGTAGGAAAAAAAGACTCACCTCTGTCCAATGATTTCACTGCTACTCTACTCTAAATTATTATTATTGTTATTATTATTATTATTCAATTTTAAAGTCACTGCCAAATCATAAACTATATTGGTGTATGAGACCCCTTTGTTTCTGGGACAAAGGATCAATCTCTAGAGAGTGATTTGAGTGCTAAGCCTACAAAAACATACATACTCTACCCTTTCTTAAAACAAAACATATACTCTTAACAATATAGAAAATTGGTGATTTGACTACTAAGCCTACAAAAACATACATACTCTATCCTTTCTTAAAACAAAACACATAAACAATATAAAAAATTGTAAAAAATTTCCGTAACAAAACTATACCATATATATAATCTTTACGCATCACACATATTACACACTGTTATTAAAAAAAAATCTCTCGCAATATAATTAAATGTAAAATCTTCTAACCTGGAGGACTTTGACAATCTAACCCGAGATATCGACTAATTTAACTTTTTATGGTTTTAAAAATGAAAATTGATTAGTTTATTCCTAGAAAACTAACATAGAGCGCTTCAATGTAGTTATGCAGGGGGAGCGTGCAGGACAACACCCTAAGATTTTTTTGAATAACTGCTACTGTTTTTAAATCAGAGTGTTCGTAAAGTTGACTTTCGACATTTTTTGTTTTTCTTTTATTTTGTTTTTTTCTCCTTCACATCTTAATTAGTACTTCCATGCATGTTAAATTAAAAGATTTTTTTTGTCTTTCTTTTATTTTGTTTTTTTCTCCTTCACATGTTAATTAGTAGTACTTCAATGCATGTTAAATTAAAATTTTCACAACTTTATAGTAGGGAAAATTATCCGACTTTAAAAATTTCCCTATTATTGTGCATTCTGACCCTTCAAGCACCAAGCTATTTCTACATAATTGAAATCTAACATTCACTTTTAAAACCTCTATGCATTCATTAGAATTATAGCCATGGGTTTTCCAGCCAGAAAAGGAGTGTTTCCAAACGAAAATTATACAACATATACCCTCACTTTGTAAAGGTTTGTTTATGAAGAAGTAATCATTATATTGGAAAATTGCGATAAAGATGGAATAAGCAAGGAATATTTTGAATATAATTCCCTTTACTCTTCCTTTTTCTACGTTAACATTTTTGTCTTTTTTAATTATTTAAGACTTGTTATATTAACTATATATGTTTAACCTTTAAATGTAATCCAAAACTAAATCTATCATTAATATTTGTTTATAAGATCTTTGTTTTGAACCATTTATACTAAAGACAAAGATAAATTAATTTTATAATATGGAATATTTGCACTTGTAATCCCTTAATTTTTTTAATCTCAATAAATTTTGTATTTTTGCAATCAATATATTATTTTTATATATAACCCTCGAATATAATACCACAACCAAGTCCATAATTAAAAAAATGAATATTCCTTTCTAATACCTTTTTATTGATCTCTAAGTAAAGGTTATCTACAAATTTTATTGATCTCTAAGTAAAGGTTATCTACAAATATTGTTTAAGCCAAATGTAAATTCTTTTATTATTATTTAACTTTGAAATCAATATAGTCACTTCATATTCATTGTACATAATTTAAGAGGAAAAGTTATAGTTATTAAAAATGAGTTATTATAGATAATTAATTTATTAAAGAAATAAGAAAAAGACACATAAATTTGAGAACCTCTTTATCAGAAAAGTGGTAATTTAAATTTTTATTTGT
>APFE030265392.1:412304-442936 GCA_000404065.3 Pinus taeda | reverse complement strand
TTTCGTCCCCGAAACATGAGAAGAACACAAATAATAAGATCTACTCAAAAGAGTAGTCCACTGATACCAAGCACATGCATCTAGCCATCCAAGAGAAAGGTGAACCCTCGATCTCGCCGGTGCCTCGCTCGCTTGAGATGGAAGTTGACCGTGACCGCTCTTCTGTGTTGAGGTGTAGCAGGTGGATCGTCTCTCCTTTGTATCCGTCATGTGACTCTTTGGTTGCCATATTGACGGTTGTCTTGCGGGGTGATGTGGGTGATGATATGTTGAAGTTTTAACCCACGATGGATTTTGCTTGACTTCACCCTGCTGTAGGGCCTGTTGTGGTGTCTTCTTTTTCAATATAACTTCAGCCACTGAACCCTCATTAGATGTGTCAGTACCTGTTACCTTTTCGGCTTCAGCCTCTGTTTGTGTTTGACTATCGACCATCAACTGCTTGTCATCTGATATTTCAGTCCCTATAACATCTTCTGCTTCAACCTCCTTGGACTCTGCCTACTTATTAATGGAAATATCCTGTAATGTAATTTTCTTCTTTTTATACCAGAGCTTCAGGAATTTCTTCTGCACATTAATATTTATAGTACCCACTAAGTCCATCCAAGGGTATCCCAAAACAACATCCATGTTATCCATATCTGAAGCATGAAAATCACCATGAACACATATTTATCCATAGAAATCTTCAAATCCTTGTACACTTGAACATCCTCATTATCAACCTGTGTATGTTCAATTTGTTTTACTGGGACTTGCAATTTCTTTGCTAAGTTGACATTTATAAGATTTTGTTTGCAACTTGGATTGATAGACACAATGATTTTCTCCTTCTGAATCAATCCATGAACCTGCAATACCGAGATACCAGCCAAAAATAACCCTTTTGGTTCCTTGGTTTCCTTCTTTCCTGTAAAAATAACAGCTTTGCTAGGCTATGTGTCTGTCTGTGTGTGCTTATCCACAAGATTTGATTTACGGTCAAAGCGCTCTATAAGAGCTTTGGCAAATTGGATCCAACTCGCAAAAGGTCTATTACGACATTGATGCCATTCCACCCATTGCCTTCGTTCATTGTCCAAGTACATGGTCCCCACTCTCAGCTTAGTCCAATCATCTTAGAGACGATTCAATTTGAAATACTGGTCCATTTGTGCTAGCCATGCGGACGGTTGAGAACCGTCAAATTTATACAACTCCATCGAATTCTGATCTAGGCCCGCCATCACAAAAATATTGGTGAAAAATTGAAATGGTCACAGATCCGTCAATATTGCTCAGAATCTCTATTATAACCTGTTTTTAGAAATGGAACAACCACTCTGAATCTGCCCATGTGGTAGAAATCTTGATCTAGGCACTTGAAATTTCAGATCTGCGCTGCTATTCTCCCGCATTCACCCAAAATTTTTGAAAAGAGTGCTAATTTTAAATCAGCGATATCTCCCTCATTCGGACTCCGATTCGCCTGATTTTTTTTTTGAAATTGTGTGTTTTTTCACAAAGATTTCAGATCTGCAATTAGATCTTGCAGATCATGCACCAAGACATCTAGATCTGTGCCGAAAATTCGCTGCCCTGAAAAATTATTTGCAACCCTACTGATTTTTAAATCACCGATATCTCCTTCATCCGGACTCCAATTTGACCGATTTTTTTTTTGAAATTGGCTATTTTTTCACAAAGAATACAGATATGTAATCAAATTTTTCAGATCTTGAACCAAAACATATAGATCTGATCTGCAAACTCGCCGCCCCTGAAATCCTGCAAAAATGAAAAAAAAATTCTCCACTTTGTGCCCAAGAAAGTGCTCTGATACCACTTGTTGTAGCTCTGATACCACTTGTTGTAGATATAACCCAAAGATATTATAGATCTGATAAGAAAGTATAAGATTATGCAAATAAACCCAAGAAATATATAGAAATGAATCTTTATTGATCAAAACCCTTAAGGTAGGGCAACACCATATATTCACTCCTTAAGGAAGGAGAACACTCCACAAGCCATATGCCTGTTCATACAAGACTATTTCTCTTCATATCTCTCCATGTGGAGTCTCTAGCCTCTATAGAGGCCTCATACATACAATACCATGCATCATTACCATGGTTTCCTCATACCATCGAACTAATACCATGGGCCCATTACATTATTACTAACTACTTGTGGCCCCTTACATGATATGGGTTAACCACCTTATTTATTACTATGGCCCATCCCATTATTACATTATTACCTTGGGTACCTCCCTTGGTACCCCATATTATCCCCCCTAGGTATATAACATTCCACCCCCCTTAGCATGTTTTGTCCCCGAAACATGGGAAGAACACAAATAATAAGATCTACTCAAAAGAGTAGTCCACTGATACCATGCACGTGCATCTAGCCATCCAAGAGAAAGGTGAACCCTCGATCTCGTTGGTGCCTCGCTCGCTTGATATGGAAGTTGACCATGGCAGCTCTTCTGTGTTGTGTAGTAGGTGGATCTTCGCTCCTCGCTATCCGTCATACGGGGGCTGTTGTCCGTGTGGCTAATTGGTTGCCATCTTGATGGTTGTTTTCTGGCGGGGTGATGTGGGTGATGATATGTTGAAGTTGTAACCCACGGTGTCTTTTTCTTTAATTCACCCTGCTGAGGTGCCTATTGTGGTGTCTTCTTTTCCAATATGACTTCAACCACTGAGTCCTCCTCTGATGTATCAGCACCTGTAACCTTATCTACTTCAGCCTCTGTTTGTGTCTGATTGTCGACCATCAATTGCTCATCATCTGATATGTCAGACCCTGGAACATCTTCTGCTTCAGCCTCCTTGGACTCTATCTGTTTATTAAAGGAAATATCCTGTAATGTAATTTTCTTCTTTTTATACTAGAGCTTCAAGAATTTCTTCTGTACATTAATATTGATAGTACTCACGGATTCCATCCAAGGATATCCCAAAACAACATCCATATTATCCATCTCTGAAGCATAAAAATCACTATGCAACACATATTTATCTATAGAAATATTCAAATCCTTGTACACTTGAACATCCTCATTATCAACCTGTGTATGTTCAATTTGTTTTGCTGGGACTTGCAATTTTTTTGCCAAATTATCACTGATAAAATTATGTTGACAACTAGGATTGATAGAAACAATGATCTTCTCTTTCTGAAGCAATCCATGAATCTATAATAAGGATATACCAGTACGAATTAACCCTTTATGTGTCTCATTCTCCTTTTTCCTAGCCCGAGACCATTTGTCTAAAAGGACTCGTTCAAATTCTACATCTGAAAGTTTGGTCAACTTCTTGTTGTTAAGTGAGAACCACCATTTGGCAGCGTCATCTTTGAAATTAAACCACACTGAATCCTTCCAAAGTGTCCCATATGTAAGTTTTTTTCTCTGTATGAATTCTTCATTAGTAGGACCAATATCATTCCCTGTAAAAAAATGCCTTTCTAGAAGCCATGAATGGTTTGGAAAAAAATTCATTTATTGGGCGAAAATTTGAAAATGTCACAGTTTCGTCAATATTGCTCAGAATCTCAATTATAACCTGTTTTTAGAAATGGAACAACCACTCTGCATCTGCCCATGTGGTAGAAATCTTGATCCAGGCACTTGAAATTTCAGATCTGCGCTGCTATTCTCCCGCCGTCACCCAAAATTTCTGAAAAAAGTGCTGATTTTAAATCAGCGATATCTCCCTCATCCGGACTCCGATTCGCCTGATTTTTTTTTTGAAATTGTGTGTTTTTTCACAAAGATTTCAGATCTGCAATTAGATCTTGCAGATCATGCACCAGGACGTCTAGATCTGCGCCGCAAATTCGCTGCCCTGAAAAATTATCTGCAACCCTACTGATTTTTAAATCAGCGATATCTCCTTCATCCGGACTCCGATTTGACCGATTTTTTTTTTTTTGAAATCGGCTATTTTTTCACAAATAATACATATCTGTAATCATATTTTTCAGATCTTGAACCAAAACGTACAGATCTGATCTGCAAACTCGTCGCCCCTGAAATCCTGCAAAAATGAAAAAAAAAAAAATCTCCACTTTGTGCCCAAGAAAGTGCTCTGATACCACTTGTTGTATATCTGAACCGGAAATATTATGATAATAGAAATAAACCCAAGAATAAGATAGAAATAGAATGAAATGAGTCTTTATTGATCAAACCCTTAAGGTAGGGCAACACCATACATTCACTCCTTAAGGAAGGAGAACACTCCACAAGCCATATGCTTGTTCATACAAGACTATTTCTCTTCATATCTCTCCATGTGGAGTCTCTAGCCTCTATATAGGCCTCATACATACAATACCATGCATCATTACCATGGTTTCCTCATACCATCAACTAATACCATGGGCCCCTTACATTATTATTAACTACTTGTGGTCCCTTACATGACATGGGTTAACCACCTTATTTATTACTATGGCCCATCCCATTATTACATTATTACCTTGGGTACCTCCCTTGGTACCCCATATTATTCCCCCTAGGTATATAACAAGAATTAATATAATCACTCTCTAATTCACATACAATGACGCCATGGCTCGGTAAGCCTGAACTCCATTAAAATGGCTTCTGTTGCGATTTAATGATTGATAGATATAGAGTCAAATGGGCCAAGAGGAAGGGGTCTTCGCACGGGGTCCCATGACGAAAAATGATTGCATCGAAGGCTCCACTCAATTTGGAAAGGCGTAACTTGTTTCCTAGTCAGGCTCAACCACTAAATCACACTTCATATTTTAGCTCTCTCTACGCTGAGTTAAAGCTGGGTTTGAATGCAATTTTAAATCCATGGTTATCTATTCTCCAGAGTGGGGATGGCTTCGGGGTATGGTGCCGGTGGAGCCCTAAGCATTGGACAGGCCATGGGCTGCCTCAATTCCTCAGCGCTGAGTGTAAGTTCGTGGCCAAACATCGTGTTGAAGTAGAGCAATAACAAAATTTGAAGATACAGAGGCAATTTTTTGATAATAATAAAAAATGATTTTCAGATTTTAAAAATCTAAAATCAATGGTAAATTTATTTTCTTTTTAAACAAAAACTGTACAATTCCATACCAATCATTTGTTGGTCAATTGAATGGAGTTTTCTAGGACTTTGTTGAGCCGGAATATCCTCCTCACATCCACTACATCATTACTGGAGCTCTGATACCACAATAATGGTAGAAGTGTCCTCAGACACATAATTTTATTAATAAGAAAAACAATTACATCTGGAATTTGGAAAGAGTTTACACCCGAACAACAAAAGACTCTTTCAATAAGCTATTTATAAGCTTAATGTCCTAACTACCTCTAATTATGGATCACTTATAAAAAAACAAGTGTCCATTTACAATAAAAGCTATTCAAACAAATTACTAACAATTCTCCTAAATTAGAGCCTAAGATACGACACATTTGTAGAGTCATATCCTTTTACAATTATATACTTATTCTAAATGTCTCCATTTAATAATTAAATATTCTAGATTAATATTATTAATTTAATATCTTACATTAATAATTATTTTATTCTAACTTAATAACCTATGATAATATTTATTTTGGATCATCTAACAATTCCCATTAGCTAAAAATAAATTATGTGTTCCATGATCATTAACAATTATTTTTCAGTGAGCATATTTATGTCAAATAAAATGATTAAGTTGGTTTTTAGTTGCAAAAATTTAAATTTAAATGAATTGATTAATGTACAATTACCTCACAAATAATTAGTTATGTTTGTGATAATTAGTGATATTTTATGTGTTAGTGTGTTGTGATAATTAGTGGTATTTTATGTGTTAGTATGTTGTAGTAGAAAAAAATGTTTCCAATTTCTAAATAAAGAATTAAGAGTTTGTAATTTTTGTTTTGTTTTCCAAAGTAAATCAAATCATGCATAGGTCTATGACATCATAGTGATTATAGATAAACGATCCATAATTGATGCAAGAGCATCATTTAAATTTTATTTCATTAGTGTAATAGGATCTATAATTCTCTAGGACAAGATGTGTAAGAATACGATGGTTTCTTTCATATCGTGCAATGTAGTGAATATATTAAACAAGTATATAGTTACAGGAGTTGAGTGCTTTTAGGGATATTAGAGATATTCAAGGGATTAGGTTTGATATTTTTTAGGAATAGAGGATACAAACAATTCTCTCACGTATTAAATAGGCTTATAGTTAAAGCAACTGAGTGCTTTTAGGGATAATATATATATTCAAGGGACTAGGTTTGATATTTTTTAGGAATAGAGGATGCTAACCTTCTCTCATGGTTCAAACAATTCCTCATTATTTATATAAATACTATTGTTGTGGATTGAAGAGAATGCATA
Source organism: Pinus taeda (assembly GCA_000404065.3). NCBI lineage: Eukaryota > Viridiplantae > Streptophyta > Pinopsida > Pinales > Pinaceae > Pinus > Pinus taeda. Next base: position 436,565 of record APFE030265392.1, on the reverse strand, counting down.
AAATAAGAATAAAATTTATAAGATTTTCTAAGCATATGGTCTGCATCATATGGTACCGGAGCATGTTAGAATGCATAAACTAATATGATCATAGGAGTCATCATCAACTAAATGTGAAATAATGGAAGATTGACTAAGGTGCACAAGTTCCATTAGCAAGAATAACAAGTTTCCTCTGCTTGTTGAGATTTGTTAGTTGACAACCATTCAGTATCCTCTACTACTATGTAAAATAGTAATTCTCCAACGCATTGATTAATGGTCAAGATACCATTTTATACTTCAGAAAATACAACCATGGGTCAAATTAATGACGATAAATATTAATATTGTGTTGAACATATAGAAATGTTGAACTTTGTGAGATTTTATAACTTGAAAGTCGCTAATGGCCTACAAGAGGTGAGAACCTATAGAAAAATAACAATGCTCTATATGGTTATGGTTTTCTTAACATTGAATTTGAAAAACCTCAATTTCTTTAGGCTTTGCACCACTAGTAAACATATTATTGAATAGAGATAAAAAGGTGTTGGAATTATGCTTACATCCCATAAGTGAAAATTTGGTTTGTGAGTTGTTGGAGATGCCTGGGATATTCTCTTAACCCTCCTAAATTAGGAATAATTTGGATTTGATAACAAACTAAAAACTCTATAATAGAGTAATATCATATCGTAAACATTTGTATGTACACATGCATGCCTATATTTGAAATGTATTAGGCGTATTTCAAATTATTCTTTATTTTGGTGTCAGATCTTAGGGTGCAAAATCTAAGGGCAAGAAAGTTGTATAAGAATGATCGTAACAAGATTTCTTGTACTGGAGCTATGTCGAACTTCTTGCTAGTGTTGTCTTGTAAAACAAACTATGTGAGACTTGTAATGTCGATGTGAGAAGGCATGTCATGATGGCTAAAAAGAGGAGTTGTATGTATCAAACTAGAGTTGTAAGTTCTTTATTAAAGCAAGTCAACCTAAGGTGCAATGATCAACATATCTAAGTGAAAAATTTCAATATCCCACAATTTTGTCGAATGTCAGTTGTTGATGGAACTCTTCACCACTGGGAATTATGAGAAGATTGAATATGTTCCCATCATGTGTTGTGTGAACCAAATATTTTGACACAACATGTAATTTTATGTACATAAATGTTGAACCATCCATTCCTTTGGCTCTATTTGTTTTATCTTCAACAATTGTAGTCCCAGTTGGATGACCAATCAAAATATTATATAAGCATGAAATGTGTAGTTAATGCTTTACTGGTTTCACGTAATGTATGTTTGAGACAATAATACCCATCTCCAAGTTATATGATGTGAGTTCTCTTGCAATTTCGGTATCTTTCAGAGGAGATAAAGGCATTGTTGTGCATGTGGCTATTGGAGTCATACTAGCCCTATGGCGTATTTGATGTTAGAGGAGGAGTTGGTTGCAAGGCAAAGTGGTGTGTTGTCTACATAAAGGAGTTGAAGCATTTCAAATTTTAGAGGGGGGGGGAGAATGATAATGGCAGAAAAAACACTTCAATGTTAAATTCTTAAAATGTATTTTCTGTTTATTATTGAATCTTTTCTTTGATCATGGAATTCACAATTTTAGAAACAATTAGTGGCCTAAATTTCCATATATTGAAAGTTAAGGTACAAATGCAATTGACGAATAAAAATTTGCGAGGTATGGTGAAAGGCACAAATGTGGCACCTACTAATGCCAAGAAATTAATTGAATGGGAAAGTAGAGATGACAAAGCTAAGCCCATTATCGAACTTTCTCTTTCAATTCATAATTACATCATGTCAATCTCACAAAATCATCTTAAGGGATTTCAGAACAATTGATTCAATTGTTTGGTGCAAAATCTATAAATGCAAAAGTTTCTTTAAAATTACAGTTGTTTAGACTTAAAAAGAATGATGAGACATATGTCTAATCATATAAATAATTTGATTTCTCTTATAATATAGTTAGTTGAAGTTGGTTCTAAGGTAGAAGATGAAGATGCAAAAACAATCTTATTAAATAGCTTACCTTCAAGTTTTAAAAAATTTCGTCTTTGTCTTAAATCAAGTTTCCTCATAAACATTGGATGAGACGATAACAACACTTTTGGTAGAGGAAAAGAGGCTAAAACTAGGGGATATAGAAGGTAATTCTCAAAGATTAAATGCATTATTTTCAAAGACAAAGGATGAGAAAGGAAAATCCAAATAAGAGTGAATATGAATACTACTACTATGGAAAATTTGGGCATACAACTTGGAATTTCAAAAATCTTGCGAGTAATTTGTTAAAAAGGAAGCTAAAAGAATTAGCTAATATAGCCATTGATGGATATTTATTGAAATTTGATGATGATAATGAATTCAATGAAGGAATGAACCTCTCATACTCTTTTAGAACAAGAACAATTTAGTTAAAAGGTTCAATATGGATCGTTGTCCATTTAGCTTAGAAGTTGTGGATCTAGGGAAGGATCCCTCATTAGTTGTTGAAGACATGAGAGTGGTATGCTAGTGAGGTTATGTGATAAGTTATGGATGATGTTCAGCTATTTAATTCAGGATATCCATGAATTAGGAGTTCAATAATGGAACTTGGGAATTCAACTTGGAGAAACACCTTTATGAGCGTTAAAAGACAACTTGATGGTATTCACATTGATTTAGAAACTATAAACCATTTAAATAATGTTTGATTATGTATTTTGTTGTGAGAAAGTTTTTGTAACATAAGCATTAAGACAAGGTGTTAGAATTAATGCTTACATTCTATAAGTGAAAATTTGGTTTGTGAGTTGTTGGAGATGGTTTAAATCTTCTATAATTAAGGAGGAAAACATAGAAATATCAACATGGATTGAAGACTCAAATTTGAGTTTTGTGTGCCAAACCACGTAGCAATCAAATCCTACCTAGGTCTACGTAAGTCTAGTTTGTTGGAACTATATATGTTACCCTTGGAGGAGGGGACCTAGGATAGGGCCTATTGCACAAGGTAAAGACATAATTTGTCTCACAAAAACTCATGAACATGATTGTTGTAAAACTCATATGTTTGATGGTTATTTGAAATTAGTAGTTTGGAATGAGGCAACATAAAATGACAAAGGGTACGAAGGAATACTAGTTTTAGTGAAAGAAAAAAAAAAGTTGTCGCATTCAACTATTTAAATAAGATACAAATAAATAATATTTATGGTTCAAAATAACAAAGAAAGAGAACCACATAATAATTGCAACACGCTATTTTGCACCTTAATTCTAAAAACTTACAAAAATAAGGGGCTATACCAAAAAGACCCATATGCAGCTTTAAAGAAAGACATTTTCACATATTATTAGCAGGGAGAAGTTATTTTAGTGGGAGATTTCAATGCTAGAACAAAAAATCAACAAGTTAGTATTCTTTGTTGCAAAGAGGATCACAATCCTATTTGGCTATCAGGAGGTGACAAAGTTAGCAATCATTTTGGAGAGGAGTTTCTCACATCGTGTGGTGCTTTCAACTTAATTATCTGCAATGGTCTAGATAGATGGAAAAGGTCTGGGAACTTTACTTACAACATATGCAATGGGGTAAGAGTTGTTGACTATGTTATTTGTTCACAAAGTTTCATAGAAAGGATGGATGAAATTAAGATTGGAGAGCATATGTGGGACTTAAACTCAGACCATAAACCAATTTATATAAAGCTATCTTGGTTAGAAGAAAGACATCATAGGAGGAAAACCCAATGTTCTCGACAAGCGATATCAAGGGGCAAAATTCTTCTAACACGAGAAAATTCACTATCTTCAAAAGAATGTTGGAGAGATTAATTTAGAAGTGGAAGAGTGCTTCCCAAAGCCTCAACAACCATGAGTTAACAAATATAATTCAGGGTGCACTTAAGAAGTGAAAAAGAGAAAAAAGAAAAAGAAATCATAATCAAATTGTTTTCCCATAAATGCTTGGTTTTGATAAGGAATTGAAAATGGCAAGGAAAACCTTGAAAAAGGAAGGCAAGGAGAAGATGAATGTAAATTTATATAAGAATATTTAAAAAAATGAAAAAGGATGAGTTCATGCAAACAAGTCTAGAAGAGTTAATATATCTAAGCAAGAATATTAACCCAAATCTTTTTTGGCAGGAACTTCAACTAAGGAAGAAGCAAACTGAAAATAATATTACAACTAATCAATGGTTTGACTATACAAGAAAACTCTATGAGGAAGAATCAGAGGATGAGCCTCCTCCTAGGATCAACACAACTACAAAGCTTTTCACATTATAGGAAGTGGAGATGAGAATTAAGAAGTTGAAAACAAGAAAGGAAAAGGAGTTGGCTGAACTTTAATAAAAATATCTAAAAGCGGGGAATGGACATTCTTGCACCGCACATCATGGAAATATTCAACAACGTCATTTAGAAAGGGTTCCTAAGAGATTGGAGAAATAGTATACCAATACCCTTTTTAAAAGTGGAGACATTAATAATCCTTCAAACTATAGAACCATCATGATCAATCCTTTGTTTGCAAAGCTCTTCAAGGACATGGTACAAAATAGGATCAGTAAGTGGGCAGAAGTAAAAGAAAAGAGGGCAAAATGGAAAGCAAGTTTTAGGCTGAAAAATTCTACAGTAGATCATGGTATCACATTGAGACACTTAATTGAAAAGGTTTGGGGGGACAAAGAAGAAATATTTTTCTGCTTTGTTGACTTCAAAAAGGCATTTGACACAGTCCTTAGAGATAGTTGTGGAGTAGAATATAAGAACTTGAAATTCCTTTGCATTATAGAACCATTATCCATATGCTTTATGAAGAGGTGAAAGTCAAAATTAGAACTTCAACAGGACTTTTGGAAATCTTTAGAAGTGACATCAGAGTCAATCAAGGTTGACCTTTATCCCCTACTCTTTTTGGTTTATATATTGATAAATTGGAAGAGTGACTAAATCTACAAGGTGGGGATGGTGTTCGGTTGGGTGAGTTTGTGATAAAGCTTCTTTTATATGTTGATGACCTTGAATTGATTCCTAAATCGGCCCAGGGATTGCAGATGTACCTATATACCCTTGAGCATTTTCTAAAGTAGTGGGGATGAAAGTCAATATCAACAAGACCAAAATAATGATTTTCTCAAATAAAAGGAAGCATAGCCAACACACATTATTATTTGAAGGAAACATTCTTGAAGAAGTAAATAAATATAAGTACCTTGGGATTGATTTCAACACGAAACTTAATTGGGAGGACTACAGAAAGAAGAGAATTTTAGCAGGGTGAAAGGCATTATATGCTCATCAAAATAAATGTAGAGAGGTAGAGTTATGGGATTGGAAAATGATTAAAGTGATTTTGGGCTCCTAGTTTGTCCAATGATATTATATGGGTGTGAACAGTGGGCTAGCAGCATCCCCTCTCAAAATGGAAGCAAATTGAGAAAATCCAAAAACACTTGATCATGAGCAAGTTCAAAATAAAAGGTTCAACTCCTTATGAGATAATGTTGAGTGAAACAGGAGCAGCTCCCATTGAAGCAATTGCTATGGTGCATCTCATAAGGTACCTAAAAAGAATTGAGAAAATGGGAGTATGTAGATGGCCTAAAGTTATATTCTTTGAAAGCATGAGTGAAAGAAAGAAATCATGGAAGAGAGAAAACAACAAATGGATGCAAAAATGAAATATTTACCTCAATTCTTGTCCCACAAATAATAAGGAGTTAAAGAATTTTGTTATGGAGAAGTTTTGTAAGCGTATATGCGGAAAATAGTTGGGTAGAAAGAAGAAGTACTATGTTAAGGGATTCAACCCCACTTGTGATCTCCAACAAAAAAAGTACATTGGAGCTAGCACTCCATAGAGAGAAAAGAATCTTAATGCTCAATTTAGAACTAACTCACATAAACTTTGGTGCGAAATAGGTCGGTGGAGAAGACCTAAATAATCTTGGGAAGAACAAGGGTGTACCTTTTACACTTCTAGGGCAGTGGAATCAGAAAAACATTTCATTTTGGAATGTGATGCTTTCAGAGACATCAAAGACAATTACGACAATATGTTAACATCGGTTCCTTGGCATTGTCTTTTGAGTGAGGGTACTTTTAGAAGGTTGTGTCAACTCATCATTAATTTTAGTAAGAAAAAGATTGAATTGCAAAAGGCGAGAAGCAGGGAGGTTGGTGGTCCCATAAATTATTTTTAATCTCATAGACATTAAAATTTCATTCATTCATATTCTTTCAACCTCTTCTGCTAAGTTAGAAATAAGTTAAATGTGATGACAAACTAAACACTCTATATAATAAAATAATCAAACACTCCATATAATAAAATAATTAAACACTATATAATAAAATAAATAGACACTCTATATGATACAATAACAAAAAATTCTAAATGGATATGTGTGTTTATGCGTGTATGTGTGAAATATATTGTGCTTCAAATTATTATTTATTTGAATACTCAATGACTCATGTTTTGATTATTGAAGCAGAGATATGGAGAGGAGGAGACAATGACAAAAAGTGAGGATGAACTAGTGGAGAAATGGTTTGGAACGTTTGTGATATCAAACAACTGATATTGAACAAAAATTCTGAATGGAGAGATTATGAGAAGATGATAGAGGAATGGGGGCTTCATTGGGGAGAAATACCATACCACGCGTGTTCATATTATGGGATATATATTGAGGAAAAAATGACAAAATATATTGAGCATACAATAGGGGGTAAAGGGTTTTTATATTGGTAGATATAAAAATGGAGCTCAAAGTTAATGAAAAAATGGGTACCTACAATTTTTAGTGAAATTAGAGGTTTTTTAAATTGTGGAGGTGTATTGGGTTTGTATTAGTAGGGGGTTAAATAATGTGATTTTTAGAGGTATTTTCCAATATGTTGTCAAATTAAGGGTATTGTTTAGTATGCCATGAACACACATGATATGTTAGAGGTTCATTGAGTGAAGCCCTCATGGATAGAGGAAGAACATATGTCTCAAATCCATTGTTGTTGAAATAATTATTGAGGAAACAATAATGAGTTGCATCTTGCCACCACATGGAAGAGGAAGACAATTGTGCAAGATTCGGTGTGAGTCATGTGAAGTCTTGAGAGTGGCCATGTTTTGAGAATCGACCAGGAGGAGCTTGAGACTATGATACTACAAATATGGCAGTCAAATGCAAGGGAAAAGTGTGTATATGCATGTGCTACTGCCAAAATTTACAATGAATTTGGAAACTTTGATAAAGAGATAGGGTTTGGCTAGAAAACCCACTAGATATCCAAAAGTTGACACTTAGAGTTTCAGCAGGCTTGCAAGTATGCACTCGAGTGAACATTGAGAAGGATATTGTAAAAAGGAAGTTGTTATTACAATTTCTGCCTATTTCAAAGACTCATAACAATAGGTGACAAAGAATGTTAGTCTCATTGCCGAGTTTTTAAGTCATTGATTTCATTTTTTGAGAAGCAACAACTGAGTGAAGATCCCATTCGGATGTTGTGGAATGTGAAACCACTGGTAAATTACATTTGTTTTTTCAGAGGAAAAAACACTACTTCATATTAAAATATAAAAAAGGTAGTACATGTTCTCTGTATCTCTTTCTACTTTTTGTTCTTCTATATCTACTATTGATAATATTCAGATAACAACCCCTATTTACTGCCTACCTATCTAATGTTGCATATTGTTCATACATATTCTCCTTTCTAGATCCATCTCGTAATTTTTATCATCTATTCTATAGTATCCATGCATATATCCCAAAATAATTGTGTAAACACTCTTAATGGTTTCCAAAAAATTGATACATTTTAAATTATGAATAGTTTATGCTACTCGCATTAACCATAATCCCCTGTTCATAAGTTGTAAAGAAAAAAGTACATGTTTCCTTAGAAACCCCTCTCTTAGATAGGAGATCAACAATCCAGTTTTGTTCCCTGTAAATGTGAGCAAATTGTACAAATTGGAAGGTTCTTACCAGATTCTTGATACGTCTCATCTAGTTCTTAAGGATGGGAGTGTTGAAAATTGTGTTGCCCTACACCCATTCTATAATGCCTTTAGCATCTCTGAATATATGAATACTCTCCAACCTTAATCATTTTTTGGCTATAATAAAACCCCATAAAATAATGAGCTTTGCCTTACTGTTTGTGCCATGTCCACCTTCCCACCAAAAATGATAGTACTTTACTTTATAAATAACTATAACTGCTCCATATCCACACTTCCTCCTATTGCATGCTCCATCAAAGAAACCCGCTTGATAATTATTCCATAAATCTATGAGCTTGCTTTTCCTATCTCCTTTGTTCTTCTTTCTCGGTCCCAAATCACTATAGAATTATATTGTCTTCTTTATATCATTCCGGACCACTGCTCTTCTCTGCTAAAAAATGAGTGCATTTCTACTACCCCAGATGGTCCATATAATGAATAGAGGAAGGGTCCTATATTTTTTGTGTACTATGTTCCACCTTTTCATGTATGTAACCTTTGAACCATTGCATTGCACTACTTTGATCTTTAGCATATCCATGGTCCCTTCCCAAATAGCCACCACATATGGGCATTTACACAACAAATGTTCAGTATTTTCTAGCCCCCTCATACACAAAACACATATACCCGGTCCACTAAAACCATGTCTTTGAAGGTTATTCCATGTCAGAATTCTGTCATTAATCACTAACCAACAGAAAACTTTAATTTTGTATGGAATGTCCCATTTCCCTATAGCCTATATCCAATTTTTATATTTGAAAGTCTGCACTTTCCTGTGCAAATTTTGATATGTCTTTAACCATCAGGATTCCTTTCTTAATATTTCCACTCCAGTTCAAGTGGTACTTCTGTTCATTGAGGGTGATACCTGTTGTTCATAGTTGTGTTATATAACACTCCCATTCATGAACATACTCCTCCAGAAAACCCATATCCTCCACCCCTCTCCACAATTGTTTATCTATGTTTTCGTTGTGGAAAATATTAATCTATTGTAGCGTGCATCTTATGGATAACTTTTGCATGAATTAAATTAAGTAGTTGAACTGATAATGAATGATCTCCATTCATTCCCATCATAGCATCAAGACTAATCTCTATCTTGGTGCCATCTCCAACCTCCCAAGGAATAAATCCCATTATTCAGTGAAGTGTTTTCATCATGCTACTCCATATGAAGGATTTACAAGATTTATTCCTGGCCCCATTACCTATCCATGTTGTGAAACTTTGACACCCGCATTGTGTAGAAAATCTACTTGTAGGTTAGCCCGATAATGCAATATAAATCAAAGAAAAATACTATAACCTACTTCTACTATCAATTTGTGGAAGCTTAAAGATCGAGTTGAAGACTATAACCAGAAGAAGAAGAATCAATCACACAATACACATGAAAATACTTTGGGGAAAGCCTCAGCTGAAAACCCCACACTATTGTATTATCATACAGGTGTAAATACATAGGAATTATACAAAGCCTTAGCTCTCAGTACAATCCTCACAGATTCTCATGGGCAATCGTGGCTTCTCTCCAACCTTCCTTTCTGCCCTCCAAGCTCTTATTTCCTTGCGTTGTTCTTAGTGGATGATCTTCTCTTACCAAGTGGATGATACTTCCTCCAAAACTACGTAATCATCAAGGATGCTACCTTGACTTCGTGCATGAGTTTTATTTATAAGAAAACACATGCAACTGATAGTACATTGTCCTTGACATTTATCTCAACTTGGTTTTTCTCAAAATAGACATGCATGAGTTTCTAATGAGGGAATATTTAGTTAATTAGAGTAGCTCTAGTTGAGGTCATGCATGCATCAACTAATTGTTAACTCACCATTAGTTCCTCAAACAGTTTGGAACTAACTTAACTAGACTTGACTCAGTAAATTGAGTTAACTAATTACAACTCAAATATAACTCAATCTTATCTCCTTAATTTAAGGGATAACTCTTGCATGATTTCAGAAAGACTTCTAACTTGAATATCTACAACTAATTAATTTAAAATAAATTAATCAATTATTTCCAAGTATTTGTTAAGACTAAATTTGACTTTAATTCGCAATTTAATTCAAGGACAAATTAAATTGGGATATACTAGTTGCCATATTTCAACACTCACTCTCAACAAGAAAGGGATTATTTGCCACGTCGATCCTGTCTCTATGGAACTCAAATTTACACTTTGACAATGCCTTTGTCAAAATGTCAGCATCTTTCTCCTCTGTTCAAATATATTGCAGCAACATGATCCTCCTCGCTACACAGTCTCCGAGATGATGATACAAGATGTCGATGTGCTTGGACCTGTCATGAAATATTGGATTCTCAGAGAGTTTGATACAACTTTGATTATCACAATAGATCACAATTGGATCCATCCTTTAATCAAACAAACCAACTAGGATTTTACACATCCAGATGGCCTCACATGCTACTTGGCTTGTAGCCATGTATTCTACCTCTTCCGAGCTGAGCGTAACCGACCTCTACTTCTTGCTGTACCAAGAAATTGTTTCTGACCCAAGGTTGAAAATCCCTCCTAATGTGCTCTTCCAATCTGATGGACTCCCTGCCCAATCTACATCAGTTGAAGCCCTGTAGCTTCACTCCCTCTGTCTGTCTGTACCATAATCCATATTGAGATGTGCCTCTGAGGTACCTCAATACATGCTTCACCGCCTTCCAAAACATCTTGGTAGGTTGAACCATCACTTGACTCAGCTGGTTCACCACATAGCACAAATTTGGTCATGTGTTCACTATGTACATCAGTGAACCCACAAGCTGCCTGTACATAGTAGCCTCTACCACTTCTCTTGAAGTAGCATCCTCTTTCCTCTAGTTACCTGCTAGAGGAGTCTGCACAGGCTTGCACTTCTCCATGTGGAATCTCCTGAGTATCTCGTTGGCATACTTGCCTTGAGACACAAACAGCTCCCCATCCTTCTATCACACTTCCATGCCAAGGAAGTAATGCATGAGACCCATGTCTTTCATGTGGAATTCTCTTGCAAGGTCCTCCTTGCAAGACACAATCAACTAATCCTCACCAGTCAATATGAGATCATCAACATAAAGTATGATGATCAATGACATACCTTTCACCTCGATGTGGTATAGGTTCACATCCGCTTCACTCTTTGTGAAGCCCAACTCGATGAAGTAGTTGTCTATCTTAGTGTACCAAGCACAAGGTGCTTGCTTCAGACCGTATAACGCTCTCTTGAGTCAGAACACATGTGACTGATGATTTAAGGTCTCAAAACCTTCCAGCTACTCTATGTACACCTCTTCCTCAATCTAGCCATTGAGGAATGTAGTCTTCACATCCATCTGATAGATCTTCCAACCCATCTGTGCTATTAGTGCCAACATAGATTTGATAGATGAGTACCTTGCGACAGGAGAAAAAGTATCATCATAGTCAATACCCCCGACCTGTGAAAATCCACGGGCAACAAATCTTGCCTTATGCTTCTCCACACTACCATCAACAGCTTTCTTTACCTTGTAAAGCCAACGGGAAATCACAACTGACTTGCTCTCCAGTCATGAAACCATGTCCCAAACACTGTTATGATCTATGGAGTCATACTCCTCCACCATAACATCAACCCAAATTGGCTGTTGCACTGCTTCCTCAAAGGAAGATGGCTCAGTCTCAACACATTCCCCAGCAAGGGCCATGTATCCAGTGTACCTCTCAGGTGACCTCCTCTATCTGTGCTGAGAAGATGGTGCTCCCACATTCTCTCTCACATCCTTCAATAATCTGTCAACTTCTCTTATGCGCTTCCGTCCATCTCTGGAAGACTCTTCTTGAGTGGATGTCTCCACTCCTGAAACCTCTGCATGCGGCTTCTTTGTATCAGTCTGAGGCTCCTCCTCCTTAGGAACCAACAGTTCCTCCATAGCCTGTAGTTGGAGCTCCATCTTAAGGGATACTCGCATGGCCTTCTGCTCATCAAACTTGAGATCTCTGCAAACCACTATCCTCTGACTAGTAGGCAAGTACACATGATAGTTGTGAGGTGTATCAATGTACCCCACAAATATCCCCAACTCAGCTATCAACTCAAGCTTCTTCCGTGCATCCTTTGTCACATGGAGAGATACCGATGAGCCAAAGATCTTGAAGTGACCCACATTTGGTCTCTTATCAGAGAAAGCTTCCTCTGGTTTCTTCATCCCAAGTATGCGATGCGGGTTTCTATTCTACAAATAGACCGCTGTGTTGCATGCCTCAGTGCACAAGTGAATTGGTAGGCCTTGGTCATGTAGCATTGCCCGTGCTTCCCCTACAATAGTTCTGTTCTTCCTCTCGGCCACCCCATTCTGCTGTGGGTTATGAGGTGTCGTCAACTCTCGTTTAATTCCTTCCGCTGCACAGAAGTCCTTAAACTCTTGAGAGACATATTCTCCACCATTGTCGCTTCTCAAGGCTTGATCTTCTTCCCTAACTATTTCTTGACCAAAGCTTTGAACTCACAAAACTTTGTGAAGGTTTGATCCTTCTTCTGCATGAAATAAATCTAGCATTTAAGAGAGTAATCATCAATGAAAATCACATAATACCTTTGCTTCATTGTGGATGCTGTCGAGAATGGTTCACACACATCAATATGAACTTGCTCTAAGATAGCCTCTGCTCGACTGTCTTGATCATGAAAGGAAGACTTGGTGTACTTTCCCAAGGTGCAACCTTTGCATGTGTCAACTTGCTGAGGTTTACCTTTGGGAAGTCATGTAGATATCTGTTGCATTATCTTCGAAGCCCCATGATGCAAATGGCCCAATCACCTATGCCACAACTCACCAATGTCTTGGCTTTGCACCAAATCTACTTTCCTACTCAATGATGCACAATCATCTACCTCTAGTTTATAGAGATTCTTCACCCGAATCCCTATCCTCTTGGTCCGACCCATGGTTATGTGTCTTATGAACGCCTTTCCTTTACTGAAGACAACATCGTAGCCTTTGTCCTCCAACATCACGACTGATACCAAGTTATTCTTCAGTCCAGGTACATACTTCACATCTGTGAAGGTGAGGGGAGCTCCATGCTCCCTTTGAAAAGCAACCATGCCCACTCCTGAAATGCTATACCTCTTGTCGTCACCCATCTCTATGCGCATCTTGAGGTCTTTCTCCTCCAAGGCATTGAATAAACTTTTATCACCAGTCATGTGGAATGAGGCTCCATTTTCAAGATACCAGACTCAACCCATCATTGATGACACCATGCCTGCAATGAGGGTAAAGTCCATTTCGAACTGAGAGGCTAATGCCTCACCTTTCGTTCCTCTCGAGGATCCCTTCTTGGACTTCTTCGATGGGAAATTAGTTACATAATGTCCCATTGTTATAGACATATTTGGGCACTTCAACCCCAATCATATATGTCGATAAACCAAGGGCTCTTTAACCCTAAAAGTGTTATTTCATACCCTAAAGGATCATGGTCAACTGATTACATCATTTCCTAGAAGTTCCACCTGAAAAACCACTCAGAATTGGCCAAAACTGGACCATATTGACTACTCCACTGTCAAGGTGCGATGCATACTGGCTCCTACACTAGCCAGGTGCGACGCATACTGAAGAGGCCTTCTGTAGGGTGTGATGAGAGAGAATGGATAAATGGCTAAGACAGTTTGCTAAGTGGATGTCATGGAATCTTCTAGAAACTTCTCCTATGACACTTGCCTCTCTAAATTCACCCATATATGAGTAAGATATCAATGAAATCTCCAAGTGGAAGCAAGAACTATGAGTGGAATGACACTAATAAAAAACCCAGAGCTGACTCACACCTTTGCAGACATCTATAAAATGGATCCCTCATCTGAGAGATCTGGAGTCGGGAATTTTGTAATTTGTAAGGAAGTGCTGTTAGTTTGCCTTTGAGAGACAACATTGTATTGTTGGGTGATCTTGCTTTTCATGAGGTGAAGAGGGCTTTGATGTTGGGAGGATGATGCTGGATCAGACAACTGCGTTGTAATCCACTCTTCTATTATTAATAAAGTTCTTTGAGTTTTCCTCCATACAATTGTGTATTTGTGAATCTTGTTATTTGTGAATGCAATTGTATGATCAATGTATTTATGATTTTGCATTGTTTATGATATTATAGATCGAGATGCTTTGATGGTGTTTTGTTACTTTGTCTCTACAGGTATTCTCTAAGCGGGGTAAGTAGGAGAAGAGTTGCAAGCTCTATCAAGGGAGAGATAAATCAAGCAAGGAGTCAAGTGGAAGATCCAAGTTGGTCCCCTTTTCTTCTCTCTTATCTATCATACATAAAGGAAATCACAAAGTACTTTGATTGTTTGTTTCTAAGATAGCTACCAATCTTAGTGGGACTAGCAGATCGAAAAGACACTAGTTTTCCCGGAAACAAAATGGCGACTCCACTGGGGATCAAATAGTTTGTTTGTTTGTTATTATTGTTTTCTTTATAAACTATAGACAGAGCCTGAAGTTAGCCAAAGAGCCTTCAAACTACTCTTGCTATGCAATTGCAAAGTAGATGAATGCTACTTCAGTCAATCTCCGGGTTGGTCTATGAACTGAACATCTGACTTAAAAGCATCCTAGATGCCCTTGTGGTAGCTCATTAACCTCCCAATATCGTATGCCTGTACTTTGTTTTTTACTATCCATAATAGCTCAACCTAAATCACTGAACTCAGCTGCAAATTTGGGCAAAAACCCACCTCAGTTGCACTCCCTGGACCATCACACTGTCTGTAACTGGAAACCAATATGCATCGCACCTCCCATGTGTAGCAGGTGAGATGCATCACTATTTCTATGAAGCACAGGTGCGATGATTGAGTAATACTATTTCTCTCTTTGAAATTTGGGTTTTTTCTCCTTGTTTTAAGCTCTATTCAATTGTTTTGCTGCTTATGATTAGTATCTCATTGTTGAAGCGTCTTTCCTTTACATAGTTTAGCCTTCATTAGGATTAGTAAATGTTTTTATGTATTTTTCTATCATTTATGATCCTTAGTCAAAAAGTCACTTAAATTGAACTATCATTTTGATGAAAAAAGTGTCGTACCTGTCATTTTGAGTCAAAAAAGAGAAGTGTCATAAAGTCTTCCTTCTCTAGATAGTCGATTGAACTTTTTGTTTTGTATTTGATTTGATTTATTGTTATTTTAAGTGTCGAAAGCATTTTTCTAATCGAAATCGAAAAGTTTTAGTCTTCCTTTCATTTTGAAAAGAAATTTTCGAAATGTCACTTTGAAGAAAATATTTTAGATTTGTACTTAGTCTTCCTTTTTTGGCATTCTTCACATTAAAAGGGACGAAAAACAAATACATGCATTTGCATTTGCATTTAGACTGTGTGAAAAAATTATTTAGGAAAAGTGCATTTAGTATGTGCTCTTTGCTCTTTGTTGAAATAATCGTAATCTTATTTCCTTAGTAGCTAGGATTTTCATTGCTAAAAGAAAACAACGTTTGTTTATAATTTTAGATTGCATATTTAGGAATTTTACATCTACATCACACGGTGAACCTTGAAAGACAAACTTCTAAACAAGATCAACTCTAAAATAAATCTCAATTAACTTAACAATGCTTTGGAACCTAACGCAACACATTTAGAGGTCTACGCTAGAGACGTGTTCCGGCATTGTAAAATCTAGTAACTATCATTTTCATCGAAGGTTGGGTGATTCCTCCTCTTTGATATGACAAGTGCTAGCATGGACTTGTGCTCCCCGTACCGTCGAGTATATATTGGGAGACCATAGTAGGGTTATATCCTTTATCCATAAGAATCCGTGTCTGCCGCCCTATCGATCACAATGCACTGAGCACAACATTCAAGAAGATTGACTGCTGTACATAAGTCCCTGGTAATTTCTCTTTAATTTACCACCAAGGTGTATATTGAAGTTTTGTGATTGGTTTGGTAATCCCTCTATCTAGATCTCCAGAGTAGTCACTTTTGTTCCTTTTCGACTCCTTAAAAGAAAAGGTCCATCTAAGCACTTGTCACTTCAGACTCATTAAAAATCGAAGGCAACTAGAGTCATCTTTAGCTTTTTCTCGACTCTTAAAAATTGAAAAAGAAAAGTTGTGTGAAAGCGTCATTAAAATTTATTTAAATTCAGAATAACATCCATGTTCCTTCATTGATCTTAGGTTGAGATAATGGAGTCCACCAATCAAGGAATCCCTCTTGAGGGGAATCCTAGTCCATTTTCCTCTTAGGGAAATATTGGCGCTCCGTACATGGCCACATTGTCGCTTACAAGAATCACAATTGGTTTGCCGATATGGCTATTCTCAACCTCTGTCGTTCAGAATACCGTGATTCCTCAGCAATCGAATCAGCAACTAGTTGATACTGAAGTTGACCCCTCGCCTTCTACTTTGTTTGTTTCTCCCTCCCCTTCTTCATCTTCGCTTGGTGAAAGTAGTGATGCTAGTAACTAGGTGACCGAGAAGAAGAAGAAAGGGAAGGAGAAAAAGAAGAAGTCAGTTAAGCAAGGGGACAACCATGTAGCATCTGGCAAAAATCTGCACACCGAACTTTCCAAACATAGATCTCCATGCATAATTTGCAAGGGATACCACCTTCATCGAGAATGTTCGTGCATCCCTTGGATCTTGAGAGAATGGTCTCCTCGTCTGCATCGTCAAGTGTCATCAACCTCTGGTGATCATGTTGATAGCACACCATCAACTAGTAATAGTGAAGTCAATGGATAGAAAGGAAAGGTCAGATTTCCATGTAGGTTATGTGAAGGTAACCATGTTCTTCACCGTTGTCCCTTTTTGGATGAAGCCAAAAGAGTCTTGGATAACTGTCCTGCTTCACCGCAACGACTTCCACCTAGATACAAGAAACTCTCACCAAGTCCTCCGCTAGTTGAAAATCCGATTGACATAACTCAATCGTTGGTCAAAACACCTATCATTGAGAGTGAACCTTCTGAGTCCATACCGGACCAAAGTCAACAGGTCGAGATAGTAGTCGATCCAATCTTGCCTTTAGAAGGTCCACCTTCAGATGATACAATTTCCAAAGAGAATGAGAACAATACCGTTCAAATTATTTTTGTTAATACAGATCTTGATGAACTTGGGGGAAATCCACCCGTTCCTTTACAATAGGAGGAAAATTCCCCAGTTCAAAGGATTTATCCAACCATTTATCCGGTACCCCCTCCAAGCAGTCTAGTCATTTCCTTCGATTGCAATCAACTAGCAAGACCCCACCTTCCATCTAATGTACCATTCCGGATCATAGTACAAGTTTACAAAATGATCATGTCTAGCACTATCATAGATGAAGGGGCTTCAGTGAGTATTCTTTCCTCAACTACTTGGAAACCACTTGGTTGGCCATTGCTTATGCCTGTTACTCAAAATTTATTAGGCTTTGACAAAGGAACCAGTGGACCATTAGGGATCCTTTCGAAGTTGCCGATAACTTTGAAAAGGCAAATAGTTCACTTGAACATGATGGTAGTCCAAGGACCATTAGATTACAATATACTCCTTGGACATGACTATGTTTATAGCATGGAAGTTATTGTTTCCAAACTCTTTCGAGTAATGTGTTTCCCACATGAAGGAAAAATGGTACAACTTATCGACCAAATTTCATTTCTCGGTTCAAACATAGCTCCAAGTCAAACATCATCCCTAAATGGTCTCTTTACATCAAGAGTGTCTCTTCAACCTTCATTCCATCCACCTAATTATGGTGAGTAGTCCAGTGAATGTAACGAAGCTTAGGGGGCATGCACCCTAGTCTGCTTCAGCAGACGAACCCAGCGGAAAAAATAGGTTTCCTTGTAGGTTATGTGATTGGAAGTGCCGACCCACACCATTCACTTTTGTCTGTGCTACAGACGAAGCCAAGGAAGTGTTTTGTCTATGCTGTAGACAAAACCATCCTACCATATGAATTTCCCTGTAAGTTAAGTGAAGTGTCGACGCACACCAATCACCTTTGTCTAGTTGGAAAAGCCAAGGAGTAAGTTTTTTTGTCTAACCGTTGACAAAAACAATCCTGCTCAACAACAGTGACTTCCATATGGTTACCTGGAGACTCTCCTTTTCTCGATGCCTGGGGGCATGCAAACCATTTTATGCAAGCAAAAAATGACCAATTTCATTTCTTAGTTTCTTAGATTTTTTAGCTTTTTAGTTTCAACTTCTTAGGTTAGGCGGTTGGTCTGGAAATGTCTGCACAACCGACGGACCAAAGGAAGGGTTTTGTCTAGACAGAAGACAAAACCATCCTACCTAACCTTAGTAGTTCCTTAGCTTTTTAGTTTCTAGCTTTGTAGTTTGGTCATTTCTAGCCTACATAAAAAGGTAATGAGAATATGTTATCATAGAGTTCAATCTCACTAAAAAATGAACCTACCAATGAGAGACATCTTTTAACTACTGGTATGAGCATTGTTATCGCATGGTTCAAGTTCATTAAAAAATAAACCTTCACTAAGCATAGTTTCTCCCGATTCAAGCTTGTTAAAAAATGAATACACCTTTGGTAAATAACCTTTGTGATTGCCATAATGTCAGCCTTTTAAGCCTTGGTTGTGTTCCTGCCTTCACCTCCATTCTTTTGGCCGATTATATGCTTCCACTTGATTTTTTACCCTTTTGAGGAACAACTGCGATGAGTGGTTCTACTAGCCACCCTCTTCACATCACCATGTTTTGAGAAGTTCCAAGCTTACCCGGAACCAGTTGCTACCCTAAACACCACTTGTTCCTCAGAAAACGAGTCCACTTTAAACTCTTTTCAGACTCGTTAAATATGAAAAGATCATTGAGCTATTGGCCTCTCCAGCATGCTAAAGTAATTGGAAGTGCCAACGCTCCTGCATATTTAATCTTTTTGGACCTGAGGGATTATCCCACAAAAATATCGAGCACTTGTTTTTTTGGCTCGCTAAAGCGATCGAAAAATCATCCCTTATGTATTATTCTATACTTTTTCGGACTTAAGGGATTATGCTACGAAAAAGGACCGATGGAGTTTCCTTTTTGTCCCTTTTAACACTCTCTAAACATGAAAAGGACTGAGTTATCCTTGTCATTAAACTCATTAAAACAATAACGAAAAACTTGTCTGCCTAGACAAAAACAAGTTTCACTGTTGCTAGGCTCGCTAAAATAGAGCGACAAGTTTTCTCAAAGGGAAAATTATAGAACAAGCATACGTTATCCTCCTCAATCTTGACAAAAATAAAGAGGTACTAGTCAGCAAGGACTGGGGAAAAAGGGAAGAAAACTTGAAGAATTTTATTGGTAGCAGGTCGCTCTTGAACATGACACTTTCACTCCATCACCATGATTGAGTCGGGTTGGGTTATTCCATTCACCAGTCATATCACCATGGGTCCACCGTACCAACCATTTTTTGGGGTTAATGGTACCAATCCATCTCAGTGTCGCTGATATGTTCAAGGGAAGTCATTCAGAGAATTCACCATCCAGCTAATGCCTCATCCACTGCAATACCTTCACCCTCCATTTTCATGACCGCCATTTCTGAACCTTGTATCATCATAATGTTTTCACCTCCAGAAAATCATTTGCTTCATTTCATGTCATAGATGTGGGATACATTAAGGCCCTCCTACTATGGGTCACTTCTTGTCGACATCAGCTCATTATCCAAGAATTTGACTTAAAAACAACCCTTTCAGTACTTTGAAGCTTGCATGCCTCAATGGCAAGTTTCTCACTTCCGACAAAAGGTTTACATCAATGGCCTTTGACTGAAAGATTTTACGTGGTGTTCGACATCGACTCATATATTCATACCACGTGAATCATGCTGTAGTACCTTGAGGGTCATTATCATTATCGGTGATTCCTCTCGCGCCTGTTAACAGCTTACATCATTAGCTGGTAATCAGGCAATGTCTTTCCATGTTCGACTTCAGAACATCTTTTCACATGGATCGACTTGTACGTCGGGAAAAGATTGAATGAGTTTGAAGACCCTAGATCTAGTTTCATCCATCCGGGCTACGATATATCCAGGAATATAAAGACATTAGATGTACATGGAAGCTGCACAGATGATCATCCAAGCTAAGGGATGATGACTCTACATACCAAGAATCACTAGTCTGCAACTGCAGACGATTATATGTCCTATGTACATGAAAATGAATTTATAAAGTTGAGCATGGGAATGACTGCCTCAGCTAGATCATGAAAATAATATGATAATGATGTATAGTATTGTATCTTATACAGGTCACCTTCTAGTTTGAATACTTTGGATCCTCATGATAAACCATTTCACCCGACATCAAAAGATTTACGACCTCATGCTTTAGGGGGTTACTGTTATAGACATATTTGGGCACTTCAACCCCAATCATATATGTTGATAAACCAAGGGCTCTTTAACCCTAAAAGTGTTATTTCATACCCTAAAGGATCATGGTCAGCTGATTACATTATTTCCCAAAAGTTCCACCTGAAAAACCACTCAAAATTGGCCAAAACTGGACCATACTGACTGCTCCACTGTCAAGGTGTGATGCAGACTGGCTCCTACACTAGCCAGGTGAGATGCATACTAAAGAGGCCTTTTGTAGGGTGCGATGAGCGAGAATGGACAAATGGCTGAGACAGTTTGCTAAGTGGATGCTCATGGAATCTTCTAGAAACTTCTCCTATGACACTTGCCTCTCTGAATTCGCGCAGGGATGAGTAAGAGATCAATGAAATCTTCAAGTGGAACCAAGAACTATGAGTGGAGTGACACTAATCAAAATCCTAGAGCTGACTCACACCTTTGGGGACATCTATAAATGGATCCAACATCTGAGAGATCTGAAGGCGGGAATTTTGTAATTTGTATGGAAGTGTTGTTAGTTTGTCTTTGAGAGAGAACATTGTATTGTTGGGTGATCTTACTTTTCATGAGTTGAAGAGGGCTTTGATGCTGGGAGGATGATGCTAGATCAGATAGCTGGGTTGTAATCCTCTCTTCTATTATTAATAAAGTTCTTTGAGTTTTCCTCCATACAATCATGTATTTGTGAACACAATTATATGATCAATGTATTTATGATTATGCATTGTTTATGATATTATAGATTGAGATGCTTTGATGGTGTTTTGTTACTTTGTCTCTACAGGTATTCTCTAAGCGGGGTAAGTAGGAGAAGAGTTGCAAGCTCTATCAAGGGAGAGATAAATCAAGCAAGGAGTCAAGCGGAAGATCCAGGTTGGTCCCCTTTGCTTCTCTCTTATCTATCATACATAAAGGAAATCACAAAGTACCTTGATTGTTTGTTTCTAAGATAGCTACCAATCTTAGTGGGATTAGCAGATCGAAAAGACACTAGTTTTCCCGGAAACATGCTGTTTGGTCAATTTAGTGATGTTTAAATTGCAACTTTTAAATGTCAACCTGGGGCTCGTAAGCTGATGAAGTGAGGTGTACTGTATGTACTTAGGCAACTATTTCTTAAGCTTTTGTCGTTTTTAACTTTTTAAGTTTGTTTTCAAGTTTATCTCTCCTAATGTGATGTGATGGAAATGAAATAAAGCGAGTGAAGTGTGTGAGATTGTGATGAGATTTTTATAACTTGAAGGAAAGCTTGAACAACAACTGAAATGAAATCAACTTTTAAAGGAAAATAAAGGCATCAAATAAAAGACTAATGACATCGGCCCAGTGTCTCTGCTGCTGCAAGGAAATGAAAATGAAATCTATGTCAAATAACAACTAAGCAATGTGAAACTAAAGTAAATCTACCTAAAAAAAAAGGACTTAGTCACAAATACTTTAACTTCTTCTTAACCTCTTGCCTTTTAACTGAATATATCATGTGATAAACAATTAAAAACAAGTCAAGAAATTGTGAGTTCTTGAACAACTAGACCAAGCTGTGCTAAGTGATATTTTGGTCCTTAATGAAGATATTCAATTATAAAGAAGGAACCATCAATAGATAAACAACTTGATGTCTAAAAACAAAAAGCAACTATGCAAATTAACTAAGTGATAGTAAGGAAATAAAGGCTGCAAAACAAGAAAGGTCAGCAACATAGACAAGATGATCACAAGCGTCACTAGTTGTACAAAAGAAAAGAAAGAAACTGTCCCGGGCACGCTTAAGAAACCTGCATAACACATTGATCAGTCATGGAAAAGTGCAGAAATGTAAACAAGCAGAATTTGAAATGTATATACATCTATCAAAACACAGCAATCAAAGGCATTATATGCATAAAACGAAAGAAAGAAATGTAGGAAATTAAAAGTACTGTACAAGCCTTTAGTAAACAGGGGTCCTCTGCCTACTCCAGCCGATTCAAAGATCAATTACACGCTTGAATGGAATAATGGCCTTCTCATATATTATGCATGAAATAGAAAATACAGTGGGAGTTCAAAAGTACATAACAACAGCTAACAACTAACTTATCCAGTGTTCAAAGACGCTTTATTTATAACTGAGGAAAGCGAACTAACTTAACGAAATCTAAGTAATTCAAACAACTGGGTAAAAACACGTAGTCTTGCTGTGTCCTCGGATTTAGGCAACGATCGTTGTGGGCATTCAATCTGCTGTTGGATTTATGTTTCCCACCATCTTCACGACTGAGGACAATGCCACCTGTTCTTCACGTGCTCTAAAACAGAACACGCAGAGCCGTGCCACCGCCAATGACCTCTGTTTGACCGAAGTTTCCTCCTCGTTGACCACGGGTTTTGATGACTGGTTTGGGTGATTTGGAGGGACACACACCATGTCCTTGGTTCCACGAACTTGGCCATGTGGCTCTTCTTCTTGGAGTACACCTGGAACATACCATTTAATAAAACAACTGCGGAATCTGGGGTTGGCTGCGGAAACCGGGATCAGCTGCGAAAAACCCTGTGTGAGCTGCGGAAACGCAGCACCTTGAACCAAAATTCTAAACCAAACACAGTCATTAGCATAATTAGAAAACCATGTAAAAAGTCCTAAAATACAATGATTTGAGCAATTTGATGGAGGGAATGAGTGGCAAAATAAGGAAATGAATAGGAAAAAGAGGCTGGGAGGATGTGTAAAGAAGTGTAGGTTTGAGGCTCAACACACGCATCTTGTGACAATTAAAGCATCTAACTTTAGACATATCACCCTTCTTCCCTCCATGAGAAGAATTTGATTTGAAATGGGAAGCCTTACCCTTCCCTTTCCTTGCCTTATTTTCTAAGACCAAATTTTCTTCATCATCATTCTGGATGAAGAACCATCTCGTATGCTCCTCCTGCATAAGATCCAACCACAGTCGTTCCCAATCCAACAGTTTATCCCTTCCATTCACAAAGTCTTGGTAGCTATTCCAACTCTTAGGAAGGCCAAGAAGAGCGAGGCTCACCATATCATCATCGGCAATAGTTATTACCACACTGGCAAGCTCATCTTTGCAAGTGGTGAGCTTGTTCAGATATGTGGAAATAGTATCGCCCTTCTCCATCTTGATTCTTCGAAGCTTATCCTTGAGCACCAATTTCCTCTGGTCGCTACTATTCTGGTAAAGGTCCTTCAATGTCTTCCACATTGAAAATGGAGTATTCTTCCCATGGAGTCTCGAGACAATATGGTCTCAAACTCCCTCAAGGATGATCTGTCTCGCCTTCACCACACACTTCTTCCACTTAGCCAACTCTTGTGCATTAGTTGAATATGGCTTTGGGATTTCTTGATCAATGAATTCCTTCAAGCCATTATCTTGTAATACATCCTCTATTCTATCTTTCCATGCTATGTAATTCGAGCTACCTTCCAAGGCATACTCGAGTCTCAAGCCATAGAACGCCATCAGCCAACCTTGAAGTATGATATGAATTCGATTTGCACCTGCAACCCTGAACTTCAACCTTCAAATTATCTTCTCAGTATACTGTTCATAGCTCCGATACCATGTAGAACTTTCTACAAATTTAGCTCTGATGCCATGTACAAAATCTGCTTGTAGGTTAACTCGACAATGCAATATAAATCAAAGCAAAATACTATAACCTACTTCTACTATCAATTTGCGGAATCTTAAAGATCGAGCTGAAAAATATAACTAGAAGAAGAAGAATGAATCACACAATACACAATTAAAATACTTTGGAAAAGCTTAGCTAAAACCCACACTTTTGTATTATCATACAGGTGGAAATAACATAGGAATATATACAAAAGCCTTAGGGCTCTCAGTACAATC